>CM053508.1:26233750-26256789 GCA_028627145.1 Eidolon dupreanum
AAAGAAAGAAAGAAAGAAAGAAAGAAAGAAAGAAAGAAAGAAAGAAAGAAAGAAAGAAAGAAAGAAAGAAAGAAAGAATTCTTATGGGGTTAGCTAATTATTGAGGAAAGAAAAAAGAATTCTCATGAAAGTGAATAACAAGAACTCTAATTTTAGATGGGCAAGAGGTTAGTTTTATATTACTTTCATAATCTAAAGCACCTCAAATCAAGAAAAATGTAAACAAATTAAAAATATTCCAAGTGTATAATGTGTCTGGGATATCAGGAAACAACAAATGCAGTGCCTCTTGGGAGAGCTATACAATCAAGATCACACCTGATTTCAACAGACAAACTCTCATGCTTGCAAAAAAAGATTTAATAAACACTGGGAAATAGTCTAACAAAGATAAGCATTAACAACAACAACAACAACAACAACAAAAAATAGCTTGAAAAGGCCCATCAGGAACTTCAAATAATAGAATTAACAAATAAATTAAATATTTATAAATGAATATTATAAAAATGATTTGAAAATAGGAGGAAAATAAAAACTATTAACTGTTTTAAGCTGAGGGTGATAACTTAAGAGGGAAGATTTGAAAATATCACCATAATTTAAAAGATTGAATTAGAAATGATAATCTTAAGTCATTTAAACAGAAAATAATGGAAACATAAGAAATAATGAAAGAATTATAAATAAGAACAGTTCTACTTTTTGAAAATATATAAAAATATGTACAAACATGTTTATCTCTGTCTCTATATGATGTGTATGTATATAATTATATGTCTACATTATATATGCTATTATCTAGGCCTGTCTATCTATATAGAGAGAAGATTTTAAGCAGCAGTTAAGACAATACTGGAAAAATAATTAGTAAATTAGAATATAAATTTGAAGAATTAACCATAAATTGTGATAGAGATGTTAAAAATATAAAAGTGATTTAAAGGTATAAAATGTAGAAACAGATGAGATTATTAGGTATTATTCTAAAATATGTTCTGAATTTGAGGAACTAAGAGATAAGCAATATTCAAAAAGATAATTAAGAATTTTTCATGATGTATAAAATACATAAATCATCAGAGTCAGTGAGCCTAACAAATAAAGTTATATGAATGGTACAAATGCACAGCTTGATATATCACATTAAAATACAGAGCATCAAAACAAATAGAAGGTCTTAAAAACAGCCAGAAATGAAATAGATATTACCCACAAAGAAATCCAGTTACATTACATAGATGTTTCCAGGTCACAAACGGAAGCACTGAGAGATTGGAATATCTTCTGTGTTGTAAGAAAAAAATAACTTGTCTAAGAATTTTTTACCAAGTGAGTGCTATTTTCAATATGATATTTTTATAACCTAAATCATGAAAGATTATATCGCTAATATATTCACACCTAAGGTCACTTTAAAAAATATTTGTTAAAACAAGGAAATTGAAACCAAATTTTGAATCTAAGATGCAGAAGGAAGTATGAAGTATAGGAACTTATGTAAGTGTAGAAAATATAAATTTATATTGGCTGTATAAACAATGATAATATTAATGATTAATTTAGCAGGAAATGCTCAAACTAAAATATTGATCAATAATACTTAAAACTCAGATAGGTTATTGATGTGAAAAACTTCAAAGATCCTTGAAATATTTATAAGTGGTGCAAAGATACTGATAAGTTTAACCTTTTAAATAACTACAGCCTTATAAGTTTTAAGGTTAATCAACAAAATAATAAAAATTGAATGCATAATTTCTAAGACTGTAATGCAGGAAAAAGATATAAAATACAAAAGACATTAAAAAATTATCATAGAAAATCCAAATAAAACAAAACACAAAATAAACTGGGAAATACTCTCAAATAGTTCAATAGTCTAATTGTAAAAAGCTCTCCAATTAAAAGACCAAACTTTAAAGACTATAATTTTTAAAAATGATTTTTATTGTTTGTATGAGATCACTACAATTATAGAATATACTTTAGACAAATGCTAGACATATATGAAAAACCTAATGTAGCCATATTAGTATTAAGAAAAATAAAATTATATTCTAAAACATCTGAATTAGTAATAAAGAGCATATAGCATGAAAACATATCTTTAGTCCACCAGGAAAGTATAAAGTGTAATTCACTTAAGATATAACTTGCATTATGCAAAAACAACAATACACATAAAATTTTAAAATGTAATCATAATGGATTTTTTCCCATATTCTTTTGATAGAATTCTGAAATGTCAGAAATATGTAAAGAATGTCTTTATAATGTCAGGGTTTGGAATAATTTCTTAATTAGATGGGATACATAAACTATAATAATCACTAATAAATCTGATTAAATTAATATTTTTTATATAACAGTCATTGTTATGCAAGTTGAATAACAAATTATATTTAACAAAAGGTTGATATTAATCTATAGTTTATTTAATTTAGAAGCTTATAAATAAAGTCAGATAACTATCATCAAATTTATTCCATAATGTCATAATATCCTCTCTATCATTGTAAGAAAAGTCACAGGAATAAAAGTAATTTAAGAAAAAATAAACTTTCATTCTCAGATTATAATAATGGTCCTCTTAGAAAAACAAAGAGAATAAAGAAAATTATAGACTAAGAAAATTTAGCAACATTGATAAATATTAGATTATCACAAATTAAATTCCTTTTAATCAGCACAAAATGTTGGAAACAGCAACAAAAGCATAAAAGTGCCTAAGAAAAAATCTATTAAAAGATGCTCATTACTTTTATATAAAAGTAAATTTTTATCAAATGATTAAAATAGATCTGAATAAAAGGAGATATGTATAGATTCATGGATATAAAGATGTGATATAAATCAATAAATTCAATGATTTTTTTCAAATTAAAAATCCCAACTAATTCATGTGTATGTGAAACTAGACAAGTATAATGTGAGTACATGCAAAACAAAGGGCTAACAGCTGTGCTTTTCAATTAAGTTCTTCTGAAGCACCCTAAAATAAGGATGCTTGAGCAAGTGATTTTCCAAGAAAATATGCCAAGGAGAAACTAGTAAGTGTGAAGAAAGCAGGACAAGGACAAGGAGCGAGCAGGACAGTGATTTTTGACAGACTACTGTAATTAATCAGTTTAGACTGGTTCTATAGGAAAACTCTGGAGTAAACTAACTCATAGTTGTATCATTCCTAGACAATGGATCTGGTCTTTTGTACTTCTGTACTATTGAGTTACTGGCTCCTTCCAGCTTCTTGTATATGTATAAAACTGGGTTCCAATAGCACAACAATACTTGGAACCAAAAGTTCATCTAAGCTGATGAGCTATAAAAAGTTTAAAAAAAATTGTCTATCATATTTATAAAAATAATTTTTTAAGAAGAAGATGAAAGGCTTTTCTGACAGTTATCAAGAATTATAAAAATAGTGCAATTAATATTCAATATTTGTGCAGGAAGAGAAAAATAGACCAGAGAATCAGAAGCAAATCAATAAATATTTAATTACTTTATCTATTAGAAAGATGGCTTTGAAAAATCATGGGGAACATAATGGATTGAGTAGTGTTGAAAGAAATGTTTTCTGTATAGATAAAAAGAAAATATTTCCCTTATCTATTATTTAATTATTATTCATCATTTTAGAAGAAAATGTAGCACAAAATATTTTGAAGACCTTGAGTTAGGAAACATGTCTTAAACAAGATCCTAACGCAAAAACCATACAAAAATCTGATAAACTAAACTACATTTTTATTATTTTATTTTAGTTTTCTGAGCCTTAAATAGTCAAAAGGCAAGCCAAAAATAAAAGTGAAGAACTTTCCAATATACTAAATAAATGATTACTAAAATATATTAAAAACTCTTATAAATCAATGAGAAACAAATAAACCAATGAAGAAATCAATAGAGAAATAACATGAATAGATAACTCACTGGTAATCAGAGAGCAGCAACAATACTTCTCAAAAAATTTAAAAAAAACCATAAAAATGGTAAACAATTATGAACTCATTATTTTGGCTTATAATACCAAGAGTGTGTAAAGATTTAAAAATAAAACATTTTCCTATATGTGCTGAAAAAATTAAATTTAGCACATTTCAGTCAATATAAAATAGTAAATTAAAAAATGAATATACCTGTCATGTAATGGTATTACTTCTAGTAGCATAGTTCTGTTTAAATTTATATTTATTTAAATTAAATAAAAGTAAAAATTCAGTTACTCTGCCACACTATTTTAATTGCTCAGTGGCCACACATGGCTAGTGGATACTGTTTTGAACAACAAAATATAGAACATTTTATTATCACAGAAAATTTTATTGGTCAGCGCTGCCATGGAGCAAGCATCATACATGTGCACAATGGTAGAAGAAATATTTATTGTAGCATTATGATTGCAAATAATTGGAAGCAAATACTATCAACAGGAAAATAATTTATGTTATATCTATATAACATATAGCAGTAGATTAAAAATATTTCAAGAACCCTTTTTGCTTTTTTAAAATAACTTATAAATCAATTTATTAAAAGTAAATTCAAAGAGTGATATAAGCATGATTTTTCAAATCTTATTTGTAATTTATAATAAAACACACAGCTAAATAAAAATTTTTATTTAATTTACTTAATTTGCTCATAAGAGATTTTTTGTTCTATAACACGAAAAGCTTCTTTAGCAATTTATCAAAATTTGCTTATCTTTCATGGCTTATTTTTCAAAATAAAAGATAATGATTTTTAAAGAATTCTCTCATTTAATTTACTCTCTACTTTATTCATCTTTGTTAATAGAGGCAAAGTCCCTTCCCTAATGTTAGAAACAGACAAAGAATAGAAATAATTTTGAAATGTAAAAATACAAGTAAATATATACAGTAATAATGTGATATTAGGTAAATAGAGCAAGGAGAAATAGAGAGAATGATAGACTTGGAGAATGGTCTGGAAAGGTCTTTCGGAGGCAGTGACATGAGCAGAGGCTGAGTAATCTGTAGGAATGTGTCTTTAGAAGTTCTAGGCACATCAATGTTTAGGAAAGAAATGTTGAGCATGGATTAATTTGCTAAGTTCAAGGACCAGCAAGAATATCAATGTAGTCAGCACCAAGGGAGCAAAGAAGAGACAGAGCAGATGAGGCCTGAGAAGCAATGGCCAGAAGATGGTACATAGAGCTGAGGCAGAGAAGAGAAAAATAATTTGTCTTTTCTGTTTGATTAAAAGTCATCTTTCGTTTTGTAATATTTCTTTATTACTTAAGAAACAAAAAGATTTTCAAGTGTTTTGTTCTGCCTACTAGCTAGAGTGCTAATGAAAATGATTTATCAAAATAACTTCACAGTGAATATTTTTCTCATATTCTTTCATACAGTGCAAAAACATGGTTTTTATGAACTCAATATATCCTAATATAAAGTTAACTAGATAATATTCAAAACAATTAAAATTAAAAGAAAAATTGTTGGAGCAAACATTTTTCTAAATATTTCTACATCTTTTTCACGTTAATTGAGGATATATTTATTTACTTTTCTTGGGAATATCGAAGATATTTTGATACTCAAGATTTGTATTATAATTCTTGATTTTTTTGCAAGTCTACACATATCTTTTTACTGGGTCAAATAATATCTCCCTAAATTTATGTTCACTTTGAACCTGTGAATGTGATCTAATTTGAAAATAAGGTCTTTATAGATATAAAGTTAAGATAGGTCATTCTGAATTAAGGTGGGCCCTAAATCCAATGACTGGTACCCCTTTAAGAAGAACAATATTGGGACACTGAGACAAAGGGAGAATAGTCCCATGTGAAGAGGGAGAGAGAAATTGGAGTGATGCAGCTATAAGGAACTTAGGAACAACAAGGATTGTCAGCAAACACCAGAAGTTAGGAAGAGGCAAGAAAGGATTCTTGGTAGAGTAGGCAATGCTCAACAGATTCCTTTCAGACTTCTAGACCACTGACTTGTGAGTAATAAATTCTCTGTTATTTTAATTCATCCAGCTTGTGGTGATTTACTACTGCCCTAGGAAACAAAAACAGTTTTTATACAAAGGAGAATTGGAAAATACCCATGTTTTTGTTTTTCTAGATATAATTTAGAATTTTTCTGCCCTCAACTGACTTTGGATTAAAATAAAAAATAGTATTGTTTGGAGAAAGATTTTTTTCTATCCTAGCCTATAAACTAGTTATTTTTTTTCAAAGTTATTAAAACCATTGCTTATACAATTAACCTGACATCTATATTCTTTCATATCTCACATGTATCACCCACTTTCCCTTGTCTCTTAATTATCTCTTGTACAGTCCCTTTGATTTCATTATACAAGTGTGGAACAATTATTACATGCTTATGTATTTCACCTTAGGGAACATATAAGCTTTTAGAATGCATCATTTAAGTAGTAGAATTTTTTTTTTAATTTAAGATATCTGTTCTCTTTCCCTGTTACTGTGTTTTTTTTTCTCTTTCTTTCTCTCTCTCAGGCTTGAAGAAATAGGTAGAAAATTCCATGATTTCATGATTTCACTAATAATTTATGCAGTTAAAGAAGGGCATTAAGAGGTCATAGCCAAGATGTGCAAAATAAGTAATTTTTTCAAAAGCTGGTTTCATAAACGTCATTATAGCTACTTTTCCTGAGGTTACAAAATACTTGATTTGCCAAGTAAAGTTTTGTCAGTTTTTAATAGTTTAGCATAAGTAAAATGTGTTATTACTAGTCTTTCTGGGTAATTTCTCCTGTTCTAATTGTTCTTTCCTTACATTACTTCTTCCCAAGATATTTTGGTTGCTGAGCAAAGCTTACATAAATTTAAATCTGCCAGTCAATGACAGACAGAGCTGCTTCACCTCAGCCTTGCCCCCCATCCCTATCGAGGCTCTCTTCAAAGCATAGCAGAAGACAGAGCTAAGATAGGTTCCTGCAGGTGGTCTAGCTTTTCCTCAGTCATGTGTGTCTATTGAGTGAGAGTAGGGTCCAAACTAATCCCTGAGGTTTATATTGACAGCTCCTGTTGCTGACAGCAAGGCTCCTGTCATTGCCTCTTATCCTGACAGCCCTATGATCTGGCATCATTCAGTACTACCTCCTTTATTAGCAGATTTCTCATCCTCTGCCCAGTTGGAACTCTAAGAACACTTGGCTGCATTATTTGAACAAATCTGGAATGTTTATGACCCAACTGTTTACCTAAATTAGCTTTTTCTGCTTTACTGTCACTAATATTTTCAGGATAGGATGCCATTCCAAGGACGAGCCTTCTCTGAGAAGCTTGCAGACTACCAGTCCAGTAGTAGGACACTTTACTATCACTCTAGTAAAAAGTAAGACATGGCTTTCTTCTTCAGAAATTCTTTAAAACCTATTCTAATATATCTCTACCTCTCACTTGATTTTAATCCCCAATTAAGGATTCAATATATATACATTAATTCTTGCCTTATCCTTCCCTCTCCTCTGTCATCATTTTTATTTCCTTCTGGAAAGATCACCAAAGATCTTCCCCTTACTCAGCATGATTCAGCCATTTAAAATTAAGGGTACCACCAGGGCCCTTTGGGCTCTTTATGTCTGGCAACCAGCAGGCAAGAAGAGGAGCCAACATAATGGCTGTAGTAATTGACCCTGGCCAGCAGTCTAAGGTAGGACAACTTTTACCTGGTGGGGACCTAGGGGAATCCCTGTGGAGCTCAGGCAACCCCTTATCCTGTCATAACTAGGAATGGACATATGCAACAACCCTGTACTAAGAAGGTATTATTAACTTTCTGGAATGAAGGTCTGTGTCACACTACCAGGTAAACTATCAGACCTGCCACCCTTGGTGATAGCTGAACCTGGGGGGAATTTAAGATGGATGGTGAATATAGGAGAGGATGAGCACCAGGTGTGTTGCTGAAATCCACTGCAGTGGTGGAGCTGTTGTTTGTTCCTCTAATCTTCTTAGGATCTTTCCCTTAGAAGAAAAACCCATGGGAATTATGCAGGAGCTGCTCTCTAGACTTGTGTGAAGTAGATCTGTGCAACACTAAGTCAAATGTGGTGGGTAGAATTTCCTCACATCGATAGTTAACCAAAGACCCCAGCTGCTGTGCTCTGAAATCTATCATCGAGCTTCCCTGTACAGATCCCAACCAGTGCTGGAGTTCAAAAAGGATACTGAGGCAGATGCAGTCCTGAGAAATCCGGACATCCTTTGACAGCCCACTCAAAGTTCAGGGATTATATGGAGATATGGGGGAACCTCCCTGAGATTGCAAAGTAATCTACCCAGCCTTCTCTTCCTCATTCCTTTACATGTGGTCAGACTTAGATCATGGTCTGACAGCTCTCTCAACATTTTCCAGCTCCATCTTGATTTTCTTTCACACAAGTAGAAAGTCTTTGCACGTTTGACCTCATTATGGCATCTGTCTGTTGGAGAACCAATCAGCTAATCTGGTATTTCTGGGATCTAGTTTCTGCGTGATTTTCCTTGGACATTTTCCTCTATAGCCTTATTTAGGATTAGATTTCTCTAGATTTCTCATTCTGGTTCTTGTACATTATTATCTTGTACTTTCTGTCAATCTGAGTTTGGAGTCTGAAAATTACCTCCGAGCTTTAAACGTTATCAACTTGAGGATTCAATTCAGTTTTCTTGAATATTTATGACATATCTATTTTAGATGATGAACCTAAATAGATCTGTTAAAGGGTCATATTTTAATCTCTCATGGGATGACAGTTTTTTAAAAAATATAAAAATATTTATTTTAAAAAATAAAGCAAATTACTAGAAAAATCAAATAAAAAAATTGAGTGTGGAAGCAATGTTAAAATGTTATGAAGTTTTCTAAACATTCTTAATTTCTATGAGCAAACTTGTAATAAACAATTCAGGAATTCACACCAGTCTCTGAACCACATTTACAAAAATAATTATTTAGATCAATTTCATAGCATGAAAACTACTTAGAGATGTGTTCTAGGAATAGATTTTGATTCATGGAATTTCTATTTCTTCAACTTTATTCACGTTTTCATTCTGATCCTGAACTAAAATTCTCTGAACTGGATGTTTGAAATTATACCCTTGGCTATGGAGGCAACTGCTCAGAATGCCTTTCTGGAGCATTTACACAGTGAGCATGTTTGACTTGGGTTTTTTGTTTTTGTGTGTGTGTGTGTGTGTGTGTGTGTGTGTGTGTGTGTGTGTGTGTGTGTGTGTAAAGAGGGCAACCATTGGAGAAACCAAGGTGATCAGGCTTAATTTCTACTTCAATAACATTTTCTCTTTTTCTTCTCTGTATGTGCTAGTATCTTCATTATTGGGTTACAAAATTTGTTTTGTTTTGTATTATATAGAATGCTATATTATCAACTTTAAAACACTTTTATTTTAGTCTAGAAAACTGGCTTTCTAAGAAAAAACATGCTTCCTCTAACTTTTGCCTTCAAGTGTCCTTTACATATAGTGACATATTGAATGTCCCAAGAAATACCTAACACAATATTTTTATTTAGTTAGTTATTACCAAGTCTCCTACTGCTATACCATTAGTAAATAAGAAACAAACACCAAGCCATTTTTTAAACAGCATTTTCCCAATGAGCCAGGAGTTCAAAGAAAAACACTGACAACTTTATCATTACATCAAGTTCATGAAGTAACTTACAAATGAGGCTCATGTTGGGCACTGGCAAGACAACATGGATATTTTCAGTAATGTAACAGGGGCTAACGGGTTATATTGAACAGGGTAGGATGGAGAGGAGTAGTGGGGGCATGACCCACCCAGATAAGGGGAAAATGGTTTACACACTTGCCCAGAGCAGGTCAATGGTCTGTTCCAGGAACCAGCACATCTAGGGCATAGGGATGGAGTCAGTCTCTGTGGGGATTATGGGAAGCAATCTCTGTTCTCACTGGGATCTAGCTATATCTAGCACGAGGATCCAGCAGCGATCAGGCAGCAGTCAGGCTGTGGTCACATTATGGAACAGTCTTCTTCACAATGGCATAACAAGTATTGACATCTTAGTTTGGATAGGTAAGGTCCTCATTACCTTCTGCCCTATTTATTATGACTCATTACCTTCTCCTCCATTTATTATGACTGAGGTGATCTTAATGTTCTCCTCTG
Source organism: Eidolon dupreanum (assembly GCA_028627145.1). Classification (NCBI taxonomy): domain Eukaryota; kingdom Metazoa; phylum Chordata; class Mammalia; order Chiroptera; family Pteropodidae; genus Eidolon; species Eidolon dupreanum. The sequence goes on from CM053508.1 coordinate 26,243,896, forward strand.
TCTTAGTCCATTCTGACTGCTATAACAAAAATAACATAGTCAGGGTGGCTTATAAACAACAGAAATTTATTTCTCACAGGCTAGGAAGAAGGAAGCTGGGAAGCCTAAGATCTGGAGGCTGACACTTCGGTATCAGGTGAGGACCCACAGACTGATTCAGAGACAGACATCTTTTTGCCATAGCCTCACCTGGTAGAAGAAAGCAAGGAAGCTCTCTGTAGTTTTTTTTTTTTTTATAAGAGCATTGATCCCATTCATGAGGACTCTACTCTCATGACCAGATCACCTCCCAAAGACCCCTACCTCCTAAAACCATCACCTTAAGGGGTATGTTTCAACAGAGGAGTCTTGAGGGACACAAATATTCAGTCTATATCACTTGATTAAATTCTTGTCAGATTTCTTCCTGACTCTAGGTCCATTACCTCTCTTTTCTTAAAGTAGTTACTTTAGAAAACTTGGAATTGTAAAATCTTTGCCCCTTGAGAGTAAATCTTTTTTAAAATCTTCTTGCTATTTTCCCAACCCATTAAAAACAACAACAATAGCAATACCAACACGAACCTTTCTCAAGAGAAGTCATCCTTTTGAAATGCAATCATCAAGGAAGATAGTACCCCTATCTACTAGTTTCTGTGGTAGTGTAGAAGCCTAACTTCTGTGGGAGACTTGCTCCAAGTTATAAAACTGCTTCCAGTCATGAAGGTATAAACACTTTTATTTTCCTTTGAGTGAGCCAATCAGCAAACATAGAGGGCCTACAATTTCCCTACTATAGCTGTTAAAACTCCTCAGCCCTTAATTTCAGCAGAGTTGAGCTCAGACTGAATTCTGGATTTAATAATCCCCTATTGCAATTGCTTTGAATAATGTCTCCCTTGCCTGTTTAACTTTTTATGGTGTGATTTTTTGTTTTGACAAGCTCATTCCATTGTATATTCATTGCAATACTGTTTCTTCCTGATCCCAAATCCTTATCAGTCAGAAAACTGTTAGTCTCTTTAACAAAGTAATAGTGAAATCAAAGTGACCCAAACACTGAGCAAGTATATTCTCACTTATAAAGTACAGAAGAGAAGTGCTATTCAGGTTGATCCAACACTTTAATGATATAATCAAAGCGCACAGATGTTTCTGAGTCTCAATATGCTTTCCACAGTATTGGATCAGTGCTGAGGCTCTTTAATCTTTTTATAATAGGATGACTGCCAAAAAAAAAAAAAAAAAAAAAAAGTAAGGCTAAATGCTTTTCTTTTAAAAGGTGAATGAAGAAAAGAGTGAGAGGGAGAGAGATTGATTTCCATATATCTGACTTGAAAGTTGAGAACAATTATTATCAAGATTTCTAGCAACTTTCTGATTATACCTTTTGCTTATGTTTGGCCAGAATTCAATTATATTCATGAGCCAAACACTGGCAGCTACATTAACACTATGTTAAGGATATGGGGTAAAATGGCTATTAGCATTCAACAGTAATGTCTACTACAGTATGATAACCCTAGAGTTCATGGAACTCAATTTTTAAATTTAAGTACAGTGAAGTATAAAACTGTAGTTTTTTTAAACCAAAAACTAAGCACAGCTTTTAAACATCAATCTTTTCTCTGATGTTCATAATATTTCATTCTGAAACACAAATATCTGAATAATAATATTGGCTAACACATTGATGCTTGTCTTTTAGTTGAAGTTCTTTTATTATTTTGCTGGAAATATTGATTTTGTATTATATTCGCTGTGCTTTTAACATAATTGAAGAAGTGCATAAGATTTTTTTTTTCTTATAAAGTAAATGCTTTCCACCATTCTTCTCCAAGCATGAAATTAATTCAAATGATTGTCATAATCATAACCTTCAATATCATTTCTGTATATGCAAGAAAAGTAAGATGGATATTTAACGTTGAATTCAGTGTTATAAATCAAATACAAGGAAACAAGAACCAAAGATATAAGAGAATCTTAACAGTATACTGTGCAATCACATTATACTGAAAATACATATATTCAAGTTGAGATATTAACATTAGATTAAAACTCAACTTGAATTGTGAATAATTCTTTGTTACATTAAAGCAAATGGCATGCAATAGGCTTAATATTTTAAGTTTTATTTTTGTTCTTTTTTGCCGTTGGATAATTGTAAATCTGTGTCTTGAGCCTCAGAAAATAAATATTTTCACTCTTAGTAACTGTATAACTTAGTAGCATCAAGTCATGTTGATTCCAAAGAATATCTGAGTGATTCATGTGAATACATGGGTTTCATCATTTGCATTAAAATAGCATGATGCTGCTCTCTTATTTCTTTTAAATTTGGAAAAAAAAAAAAAGTTTCAGGTTTTAAATAGAACATTACCAAGTACAAATTTGTCCTCCAAATTTGTTTTCTTATAATTTATCAAAAAATTATCTCAAAAACTTTTTAAACTATTAGAAAGATTTGATCTATTATAGATATTATTGATCTCTGAGACATCCCTTGTGGCTCTTAGTTCACCTCCGACTTGGGGTTAGATTCCAGTGGGTGTAAAACAAATCTGTAGGTGGAATAGGTAAAAGATAATGCAGGTGGTATTCATTCAGTCTTATCGAGTCTATGAATTTTGAGATTCATCCATGCTGTACCATGTGTCAATATCCAATCCTTTTTATTGCTGAATGGTGTACCATTGCTATAATTTGTTTACCCATTTACTTACTCATAGGCTTTGGAGTTGTTTCCAGAATTTTACTATTTTAAATAATGTTATGAACATTGGTGAATCGTCTTTTTGTGAATATGTATGCTCATATATCTTAGATAATTATCTAAAAGTAGAATTCATTTTAAAAGATATTGCAATACAATTTTCAAAGTAGTGGTTCCCAGCCTTTCTATTTTGCCAGTATTATACACACATACACATACATATATATGACTATATGACTATATATGAGAACTGTTTGTCTATCCATCATCTGATACCAATGAGGCTCACTGTTGGGATGATATGGAATATGCTAGTAAGTACTACACAGAAATATTTATATGTAGATATTATAGTTCACATACTATCTGATAATCACTGTTATTTATACAATTTATGCAATATTTGTCTATTCCTGTGTAATCAAGTGTTTTGCAAGATTATTCTTATGAATTTTAGAGAATTAACTTAGTTTGTTTAATCATTAGCTTTTTACATTAATTTTATTTATTTATTTAATATTTATTATTTTTAATTTTTTTATCATGGTAACATGGTTAACGAAATCCAGTTTCAGGTGTACAATTTAGCAGTAAGGTGCATAGATACATACATACATACACACACACATATATATGTATGTATGTATATATTGCATTGTGTGTTCACCACCCATAGTTAGATTCCTTTCTGGCACCACATATTTAACCCCTTTTACCCTATCTACCTCCCCCATCCCTACCTACATCTGGTAACCAATAGTCTATTGTCCATGTCCATGAGTCTCATCATTTGTCCTGTTCATTTATTGCTTTTAGGTTTATATCCCACATATAAGTGATATTATGTGGTTTTCAACTTTTTCTGTCTGGCTTATTTTACTTAGCATGATTATCTCAAGGTCCATCACGTTGTCGCGAATGGCAATAATTCATCTCTTTGTATGGTTGAGTAATATACCATTGTATATACATACCACAGCTTCTTTATCCAATCATCTATTGTAGGACACTTTAGTTGCTTCTATTTCCTGGCCACCTTGAATAATGCTGCTGTGAACATCAGTGTGCATATAGCTTTTCGAATAAGAGTTTTCAAGTCTTTGGGGTAAATACCCAGTAGAGGAATTGCTAAATCATATGGTAGATCAATTCTTAGCTTTTTGAGGAACCTCTGTACTGTTTTTATATTGGCTGTACCAATTGCAGTCCCACCAGCAGTGTATGAGGGTTCCTTTTTCTCCTCATCCTCTCCAACACGTGTTATTGCTTGTCCTGCTGATAATAGCAATTCTAACAGGTGTGAGATGGTATCTTATTGTGGTTTTGATTTGCATTTCTCTAATAGCTAGTGAAATTGAGTGTCCTTTCAATGTTTGTTGGCCACGTCTTCTTTGGAGAAGTGTTCAGGTCTTCTGCCCATTTTTTGATTGAATTATTTTGTTGTTGTTGTTGAGTTGTATGAGTTCTTTGTATGTTTTGGATATTAGGCCCTTATTGGAAGCATTGCTTGCAAATATTCTCTCCCATTTGATGGTTGTCTTCTTATCTTGTTGATGGTTTCTTTCGCTGTGCCAAAGCTTTTTAGCTTGATATAGTTCCATTCATTTATTTTTGCTTTCACTCCCCTCGCCTTTGAGATCAAAATCATAAAATCCTCTTTCAGTCCAAGGTCCTTGAGTTTAGTTCCTATGTTTTCTTCTGTGTAATTTATTGTTTTAGGTCTTATGTTCAGGTTCTTAATCCATTTTGAGTTAATTTGGGTGTGTGGTGATAGACAACAGTCTAGTTGCATTCTTTTGCAGATGGCCTTCCAATTTTCTCAGCACCACTTATTGAAGAGGCTTTCCTTTATCCACTGCATGTTTTTGGCTCTTTTGTTGAAAATTACTTTCCCATATAAATATGAGTTTACTTCTAGACTCTCAATTCTGTTCCACTGGTCTATGTGCTTGTTTTTCTGCCAATACCTTGCCATTTTGATTATTGTCACTTTGTAGTATAATTTGAAGTTGGGCAGAGTGATGCCTCTAGACTTGTTCTTTTTTCTCAGGGTGGCTTTGGCAATTCAGGGTGTTTTATGCTTCCTTACAAATCTGATGATTTTTAAATTCTATTTCTTTAAAAAATGCCAATGGGATTTTGATGAGAATTGCATTAAACCTGTATGATGCTTTAGGTAATAAGATTATTTTAACTATGTTGATTCTTCCAATCCAAGAACATGGAATATCTTTCTATTTTTTTGTACCTTCTTTGATTTCTTTTAATTGAATCTTATTGTTTTCATTAAATAGGTCCTTCACATGTTTTGTTAAATTTATTCTTAGATATTTTATTCTTTTTTGTTGCAATTGCAAAAGGAATTATTTTTTCCACTTCTTTTTCTGATAATTCATTATTAGATTATAGGAACACTGTGAGTTTTTGAACATTGATTTTGTATCCAGAAACTTTACTGTATTTGCTTATTGTTTCTAGTAGTATTTGCTTATTGTTTCTAGTATTTGCTTATTGTTTCTTCTGGAGTCATTAGGATTTCTATATAGAGAATTATGTTATCTGCTAATAGTGACAGTTTGACTTCTTCATTTCCTATTTGGATGCCTTTTATATCTTTCTCTTGCCTGACTGCACTTGCTAGGACCCCCAATGTTATATTGAATATCAGTGGTGATAGTGGACAGCCTTGTCTTGTTCCTGATCTTAGATGGAAGGCTTTTGATTTTTCACCATTAAGTATAATGTTAGCTGAAGGTTTGTTGTGTAGGGTATTTACTATATTAAGGTATTTTCTACATTGAATCTTTTTTGTTAAAAATGTTATAGTAAGTATTTTTGTACTTAATCCTGATGTACATTTCTAACTAAATCTTTCATATAAATGTCTAACTGTAATGTTATCGGTCAGATAAAATACACAGTTCTTAAAAATTCTATACAAAAATTCCAAAGTGTACTGCAGGAGATTTGGGCTCTATTCATTTCTCACAAGTGGTTGATGCAATAGTTCATAGATTGGCTCCTTTGCCTACAATTCGAAAAGAAAACAAAACTGTGTTTTTAAAGCCCTACAACATTTTTTGTTTTATTTTACATTCATTAGTTAAATAAGAGCCTAAAATTTAAAGAAATATTTTTACTGTGTATTTTTGTAACTTTATAGTTTTCCTTCACTCAATTTTATTTTCTGCATAAGGTATTTATCTTCAATCATTTGAATTTATATTAATCTCATAAAATAAAATTAACTCTCTCCCACCATATGACCTGAACATTTTTATTCAATTTAATTTTTTTCTTTAATTTTTTTTCATATATAGAAATCTAAATACCTAAATTTTTATGGATTTATATCAATTATTTTTCCATTTAAATATTTATAATGTTATATTTATTTATGTATAACATTTAATAAACAAATTGTTCCATTATCTTTACTAAAATAAGCTATATGTATTGCCTTATAATAGAAAACTGCATTAATAATCAAAACTTTATTTTATATACTTTGTGTAGGTTATTTTAGTCTATTGTATTGAGCTTTTTACTTTTATATCAGAACCGTACTGCCTACAATGTATTTTTTATTTAGAAGTACATATTTCCACCATATTTTTTCCAAAAGTTTATTGACTAATTACAAATATTTATTATATAATGTATATTAATCTATAATTTTTATGAGTCAAAAATTTCATTAAGATGTTAAAACCAATTTTAAGTATATTTAAGTATATTTATAGAACATTTAATAACAGAGTTTTAGGAAAAGAATGTGACATTAGATTCAAAACTGTTTTAATAACAATGGAGTAATAAAGTATGACTTTGGGGGTTTCCTTTCTCACTAGACAGAAATCACTGACATTAATAACAGATAAATATCTACTTGTTAACCTTTGCTTCTACAAAGTTGTAACATAGCTAAAGACATAAAAAATCAATTAAAAGTGTAAACCCAGCGCAGCATTGAAGGGAAAAACAGCAATCTCTTTAGCCTACTCCCAGGTCCTGCTAATTATTTTCAGTCTAAACCTATGTCATATATAACCTCTAAGGATTATTTACAGTAACAAAAGCATTGTCCTCATTAGTTTTGACCTATTCTTTCCTGTAGGTACAGAAAGAATATTAACCATTATTAAAAGATACACTGATTCATATTAAAATTTTTAAGTGTTTATTTGAGCACAAATCTATTCAGTGCCAAATTGGAAAGGGTTGGGAACACTCCACCCAGGTGCCAGGGGAAAGACTTTTACAGAGAAGAGGTGGAAGAAAAGCAAGGGAATTGTTTGATTGACTACAGATTACACAGCTGCCTTATTTGGAAAAAACCTAGTGACTGAGGTTGTTTGCCCTGAGGTTTTGATTTTCTTAACCTTGAGGCATTACAGGCTTAGATTTCAGTTTGCTTAGGTAGACTACTAAGTCATTAAAGCCACCTCATTCTAACGTCCTCCTTGTTTAATTAGGTTAACACTACATAAGCTGTTTGTTTGTTTTTAATATATAGTATTGAGCAAAGTAAGGCCAGATTATTAAACTCTGTTTGTCATTATTCATATGAAATCTTAGATTGGGTTTTTAAAAGTTTCTACGATTACTACTTCTATCCTAACACAAGAAAAATAAGCCCAAGGTATTCTCTTCATTTGATTTTACATGTAGTTTCTATAAGTGTGGGTAAATTCCTCTCTTTTTGCAGTTTCAAAAGTTGACTAAGGTCCATGGCCTGCCAGTGGCTTTCCAAGTGAGACTGAAGACCTAGAAGCCAGATATGGAGACAGTTTTCTGAGAGGGCGTTCGTTATCCAGGGCATCGGTTCCACATACAAAGTAAATTTGTGTTCCTTATTAGTGTTCTTATCAGAACTGATTAAATGAGAGTCATTCTCAAATATGACACCTCAGAAAAAGAAAAAAAAAATGAATTAGGACTCTTTCTAGAAGCTAGGAAAAAATGTACATGCTCAAGCAGCCTGTGATATAGAGTTTATTGTCTATCTCAGGTGATTTACAAAGCTATTAAAGTATTATTTTCAAAAAGGTAAAATTCTGATTCCAAGACAAATATAAAATAACACATGTCCAGGATTATATTAATATCTTTACAAATCCTTGCTTCCTCCTGCAGCTTTTTCTTTGAATATCTCCAATTTGGCGTTTCTTCTCCTTCAATGGAGATTTCAACTCTTACCTTTAAAAAGGGGGAAAAATCATTTATGTCTTACAAAGGTGACTTTCTCAGACATTGACTGGGTGCTAAAGGAGGTCCTCTTATCTCTGTTTCTAGACTGAAAGGAAAGATGTTTGTTGTGTCCCATCGTTTATGCTGGAATGCCAATGTGGTCTCTTGTGCAGTATATGTAGCTCTATTGATTCCCCACTAGTTATTTAAAAAGCAATACATGTTGCAAATGTGAAGGTTAATTTTATTACTTACTTATTTTATTTGTTATATTTTTTCTGGAGATAATTCATTCTATCTATATGCAAACACAAAAACAGCATATTTTTCCTGTTACTAAGAATCTTGACACTGTTTTTAAAAACATAACAGCACTAGAATTTTTATGCTAAAGCACATTTGGCTACTTCTACAACCTGCTTTCCATTAAATTTGTCACCACTTTTACAGTGAATAATTTTGTTTTAGCCATACACTGTAGATGATATCAGCTGTAGTTAATTTTTTTTTTTCCTCTGATCCCTCAAACTGGTCCCTGGGCAATCACTGTTAAGCCAATTTGGAGGAAAATAACATTTCTGCACTAATAGGGGAATTATAAAATGTCTCAATTCTACTTAAGTTTACATTTAGTACATTGAACATTCTGCATGATAAGGAGAAAAATCTCATAGGACTTTGTGGATAGAAATAATAAGACATGTGAAAATTCTATGCCAAATAGTCCATGTCCTGCATCATTTTTCAATGAATTATCCTTTGAGGTTTCATTTTAGGTTGCGTTCTTTCCATTACTTTCATTTTTCACCCTCAAAGGGAAAAAAAAAATGGAGAGACAGCGTGTTCTCTGAGAATTGTATACCCTTAGCATATCTCTTGAACATAGGAGCAGAAAAAAATATATAATAAGTCAAGGATTTCATTTGAATAAGAATGATTTATCTACTGAATGCTGAAGGACATGAATACATTATGGGTATCATTTTGCATTTTACTTTTATTTCTTTCTTAGTAAGTAGATGGTTTCAGAGAGTGCTTAAAAACAATTCCAAAATGGTATGATGAGACATTTATTTTTTTTCAATGGCATAGACTTTCATAAGAATTATATTGAGCTATACATGGGATTTTAGACTACTATATAGTTCATATAATTACTTCTGCATTTTCAAAGTTCACTGTATGGTTCTTTGCATTTTCATGTGTTAATATACCTCAATATTAATGATTGATAATTGTTTTCCTATTGATATAATTGTGAAGTAAACATGGATGGGTAGAGATTCAGGAATTAATTTTTTGAAAATGAGCTTTCCTTAGTTAATAAAACCACATATAATTAACTAGAGAAATTAAATCTAAGATAGAACTTAATAAACAAGTTTTATGCTTATAGAATGTTATATCACTTTTCTTGTTCACATATAGAAATCGCTTTGTTTGTGCTATGTACAGTTTTCTGTGTTTTAAATAACCAAAGAATTTTTACATATACGTGATAACAAAAAGGTTATTTATTTTAGATTCTTTTTGGAGAATGCAACATTTAACGTAAATTGTAACTGCCTTATCTTTTTAGTGGATTTGATATTTTAAGTGCTTTAAATATTCCTAAGGCTGAGGTTTAGGCAGCTTAAAATTCCCACATCCTTGGAAAAGAAAATCATTCTAAATTCCTTAGGATAAAATTGATTAGAGAAGAGTAAAGAGACAGGGTTCCTATTTCTTCTAATCTGAATTCCTGGTTAAACTATTTTTATTTTCCTGATACTTAGCACAGTTTTGCCATATAGAAATTCCATCATTTATGTTGTGATAAGTTATAAGAAACCATCTTATTATGTTCTGAATTTTAAAGCTGAAGGATTATATATTTATGTTATCAGTGGGCTAATTCAGTAAAATAATATAGAAACTATACCTAGGGATTCTAGACAGATGAGTGTATGAGAAATCAGTTAATCAACATTTTTAAAGATAAGTTTTAAAAATGATAAAATTTACACCCCTTATCACAGTCAATGAAGCAGTCTACGAGATTTCTCTTGGATGAAGTTATAACTTCAGTAGCTGTACGTTTTCCCTCATATTTATTCTACAGTCAATCATATTAGCATTACACTCCGTGAAGGCAAGGGTCACATATAATTTTGCTCACTCCTCTTACCTTGCCTGTGTTATGATTTTTTTCATCATACTCTTCCTCTTCATTTTTTTACTCTAACATCTCTTTCCAATTTGAATACAACACACGGTACCACATTAAATTTACAAAATGTCTTACATGTTTCTCACATCAGGCTTATGGAATATGATTATTTGAAGCAAAAGTCATTTTTTAAAATTTTCTTATGTTTTTGTAGTGCCTAGTTTTAACTCAGGTCATTTAGTAAATACTCAGTACATTAATTTTTATTGGCTAATTGCCTGTGTTTGCAACTCTCTTTGCTTATTCTCTGCTTGACCAGGGGCAGCGATATTGGGTTTGGATTAGAAGTCAAATTTATGAGACAAAATAGTCTTCACTCAAAACTAAGTTTACTTAGCTTGAAGAATAAATAAGTATTAGGCACAATCACAACATGAAGGACAATAATATAGTAGATATCGTATAATTCATGGGAACAGATTATAATATCGGTTTCTTTTTTCCCCCCACTGGGAACATGGGTGTTCACAAATGATGAGACTGGGTGGGTGCAGACTAGTGTTAAAGAAAAAATATTTAATGACACTTATTAAAGATGCTAAGGCAGACTTTATTCAGGATCATTGCAATAGTCATAGGGCCGTTGCAATGGGATTTTACAGTGGGGGAGAGATTTGGCTAAACTTAGAATACAGCATGGACAAGTGGGTATTTATAGTCAAGGATCAAGGTGGAGTCAGTGGGTGGAAAATTACTAAGTAGAAACATCCAAGAGTCAGGGGATGGAGGGAGTTTGGCTAAGCTGACCTAAAAAGATTCTTGCTGAAGACAGCCCAGGCTGATCAGACATCATCTGCTGAATGGTGAAGGATGAGAAACCTGCTCAAATAGCGAGCAAAATCAGACATGGGAAATGGGGGTGGGGGTCAGTTAAACTGACCTAGCAGGATTCTCACTAAAACTAGATTTTACAAGGAAGTGTACAGATGGACCTAGGAGCAGTTGTAGGAGCCCGACTAACATTTCGTCAAGCAAACAATCTTTGTCACTACCTCAGTTCAAGGAAACCCTCATGATCATCTTCTACTTTGATAACCTGCTAATCACATTGGACCCTCAAAGGTACATACATTTTTCCCATTGTCTTGTGCACTTGCATTAGATTAATCCTTATTATTTATAATTCAGTAAAAAATTTCAAAAGGAAGTAGATTTGTTTTTCCGATACATGAGAAATATGAGCAAATAATCATATCTCTTGGATGTAGTGGTATAAATCTATATATTTCTTGATCTGGTGTTGCAAGGAAAATTCTACTTAAGTTCATATGTTCACATTTACCTGAACCTAGAGAAAAGGCAATGGAATTCGATGGTAGCATTTTTTTTTCTATCAACTAAATTAATTGGAAAATTACTGACCACTTTTTTTAATATGACTATTTAAATGAATACATTTGAAAGTATATTTAATTTGAATTTTTAATATTCTCTTTATATTCAATCTTACAAACTGTTTAAAAAATAAAATTGTAATAATCCATCAAGAAGTAAATATTTTAAATGGATATTTATATTTATTTATTTTATAAATGTTCACATTTTTTCTACATATATTTTTTAAAAAACCTTATCAGTTAAGATACTTAAGAAGCTCTCTCAAGAAATCATGTTTATCCAAGATCAAAATTTAAAAACAGGTAAAACATCTTGGGCTCCACTGAAATCCATGGAGGGAAAACTTCAATGTATATAGCATTCGTACATAGATATTTCTACATATTGATAGATATCTTACCTTCATGGCTTTTATTATCACTCTCAAATGAGTTCTTATTTGTGCAAATTGGTTTGGAGATCCTGTTTCACTAATGCTAGAAATGACCATAAGTGCATTTTTGAATTGTAAGAGTAACATGTGACTAAACAGTCTTCATATCATTTATTTTTAAATAAGCACTAATTCAGTGTCAGTTTCAATAGCAAAGGAACCCCGCATAGTCCTTTTGCATTCTCATAGATGCTCCACCCAAAGGCAATGGAAAGGAAAATCCTCCCAGTGAGTGAAATATCAAGGGTCATATTTGTGTACCATGCCTTGATGGGGATATAGAGTCAGAAGACTTGGTTGATACTGACTTATGACCAGTTTGGTATGATAGAACCAGTTTGGCAGGATAATGGGAAAGAACAATACTGAAATGTTTTTGTTTGTTTGTTTATTTGTTTATAAGGAAGTCAAAAAGAATATAGATTGACTTTTAGTAAGGATATCTGTATCTGATGTAAGTGCTCAACACAGGCATCCATTACACAGGATGATTTAGATAATTTGTTAGCGATTTCATTTCTAACTACTTTTCAAGATGTGATCTCATCATTGGAACAAATTAACAGAGCAAGGCACTTAATATTGAGCTACTGATGTGGAGAACTGGAAAATACTCTCCCTTCTCTTACTTTTCCCCATACATCAATTAGGAAAAACCACAGGAAGTAGTAGGTACTTTCCAATTGCTAGAACAGCTTTCTACTTTCACTGCCTTAAATCAAAGCTTTATGAATACTCTGACTCTCTTCTATAATTATTACTCATGAGCCTTAAATGTTTCTATATCATGTAGAACATCTTGCTAGTCAACTACACTGTTGGCATGATGAGCTGATGTAGCAAGTATCCTAGTTGCCTTTGTAAGATCCATGCATAGAAGTAAACCACTTTCCTGGCACCACGAAAAACAGACTTTATTCACCTTATTTCAGAGAGATGTCCATACAGGAAACTGGTTACAAAGTTACTGGAAAGCCTAAATCAACAAAACAGTAAGGGTGGAAATGGAATTAAAAAACGAGAGAATGG
>CM053508.1:26257289-26422076 GCA_028627145.1 Eidolon dupreanum
ATTATTTATTTTTTGGTTGTTATTGAGTCATATGAGTTCTTCATATATTTTAGATATTAGGCCTTTATCAGAGGCGTTACTTGCAAATATATTTTCCCATTTGGATTGTAGTCTCTTTACCTTGTTGACAGTTTCTTTTTCTGTGGAGAGCATTTTAGTTTGATATAGTCTCATTCATTTATTTTTGCTTGTATGTCTCTTGCCGTTGAAGTCAAATTCATAAAATCCTCTTTAAGTCCAAGGTCCTTGAGTTCAGTACATATGTTTTCTTCTATGCAATTTATTATTTCAAGTCTTATATTGAGGTTCTTAATCCATTTTGAGTTAATTTTGTTGTGTGGTGATAGACAACAGCGTAATGTCAACTTTTGAAGGTGGCTTTCCAATTTTCCCAGTACCACTCATTGAAGAGGCTTTCCTTTCTCTATTGTGTGTTTTTGGCTCCTTTGCCAAAAATTACTTACCATATAAACAAGGGTTTACTTCTGGACTCTTCGTTCTGTTCCACTGGTCTGTGTGTCTGTTTTTCTGCTAATGCCATTCTGTTTTGATTATTGTCACTTTATAATATAATTTGAAGTTGGAAGAGTGATACCTCCAGGCTTGTTCTTTTTTTCTGAGGATGGCTTTGGCAATTTGGAGTCTTTTCTACTTACATACAAATCTGATTGCTTTTGGTTCTATTTCTTTAAAAAGTACCAATGGGATTTTGATGTTGACTGCATTGAATCTGTATAATGCTTTAGGTAATAAGGTCATTTTAACTATGTTGATTCTTCTGAGAACATGGAATATCTTCCCATTTCTTTGTGTTGTCTTCAATTTTTTTTTTTTTGATATATTCTTATAGTTTTCATTATACAGGTCCTTCACTTGTTTTATTAGATTTATTCCTAGGTTTTATCCTTTTTGTTGCAATTGCAAAAGTAGAGTGTTTTTTTTTTAAATTTCTTTTTCTGACAATTCATTATTACAGTATAGTAATGCTATGGATTTTTGAACATTGAATGATTTTAAAATTTTGCAAGTAATTTGAAGGACTGTGATACAAGGTGACCTGTAATTACTGTCATGAATTTACATCATGAACCTTCAAAGACAGAAAGTAAGCCAAATTCAACTAATTACTCAGTTAGATGTTCAGCTAGCATCTTGCATTTCAGAACTGATTTTCTTGTTCTCAAGTGACTTCCCCTATCTAGTAATGCTCAAGGAATGATAAAAACTTATGGTTTTATTCAATTTATAACCCAGTAAAGAAAGTTACTGGCTTTTAAAAATACTTTTAATTTATAAGAAAATATTCTTTCTTATTAAGGAAATATCTTCTCCAAAGGAGTCCTTATGCATATGTAGTATCAACAGGTCTTTAAATGGTACTACAAAAACTTATCATGTTTTAAAGAGTTGATAAAAAAGATCATGCTTTCAAAATCGATGTTGTTCAAGTGCTTTGTTGAAACAGAATGCACAAAATTACTGAAAACATTTTTTATGATACCTGGTCATTCACACACATTTTGATTATTCTGGATAAGAGTTGAAAGATACAAACAACTTTTGATTCAATCTTGTAGCTTTTCAGGGCAAAATAGCACATTTGACTTTATATTCTGAAGAATGATATTTGTTATAAGATCTTAGAGTTAACTGAATTTGATTTTATTGAGTATAATATCTTTTTAATTGAATTAAACATTTTTCTTTTTACATTAAAAAAAACATTGAAGCATAAGATAACTCCACTGAGAAATAAGAACTCACACAGCTTCAAATATGAGTAACAGACTACCACTGGGAAAATTTTTCATAGGAGCTGTGCATTACTTATTTATTCACTTTTACTTGGTCAGAACTTTCAAGGTTTATTTTGAACAGATACTGGAGGTCTCGGTATTAAATAAAATACTCAGATATCAGTCCCTGTGATGTATTAAAAGAGTTTTGACTTTCAATAATATTTAGCATTTTAGTTTACTCAGAATGCTAAAAAGACACTATTGGATCAACATTGAAAAGAATATGATGAAAGTTGAGGAGAGATTCCCAGTAGATGAAACAATATTTACTAAGGATAAAGAATCACTGTATGATATGCAGAACTGGTATATATAGTTATGTGGACAAGAGCTTGCCAGAGCTATTGTTTTGACTACACAATTTGATTAAGTTGAACAAAATTATTATGTTAATATTCCAATAATTTGTTTAACTAAATTCAATAATGAAGTGTTGTGTTTTACTATCATAGTCATATTTTTTAAAATCTGTTGTTGAATTATTAAAGGTAAAAATAGTTACAAAGGAGAACTGGGAAAGAAGTAAAATTCATATTTGAAGGTTCAGACAAAAATGATTTTTTTATTTACATATTTTATGATTCTGAAAAAAAAAATGAAATAATTCTCCTAAGAGAAAACATTATCAGGACCCTTTACTCAGCTGTGATATCATCAAAAAGTGAGTCAAAGTATCACACATAAATTCATGGGTGGATCCCTTGAGCGTGTTTTAACCAACTAAATCTGTGTAGGTTGAAGACTGCTGCTCATTGTTATTAGAGAAAAGACATAAACAATAAATAAATATAAATTAATACAAAGAATAGGTGTAACTTACATTAGCAGTTACTGTTCAAAGTGTACCATTCTCTATTTCAAATGCAGTCTGATTTTTGGAAACTACTGAAGAGGAGAAAAAGCAGCTCCATATGTCTTTTCCATAATGAGAAATAGTTCAAATAAAAAGAGAAAGCACAAGGTGAATACTCTTTACTTTTTATAAAGGCATAGAAAAAAATTTTCTAAGCTTTCTTTTTTTACAGTAAGTCAAGAAAGATTTTAAAAATGATATCAGGTAAGTAGTTACAGAGCAAGATTATGATGTAATGAAAAGTTTTCCATTTCTCCTTTTGAAGTATACTAATATGGAATAGATTTATTATTTAAAAGAGAAATTTCAATAACCCTACTCAGGTTTATGAAGTTTTTGTATGTAATGCATGCAGAAGATTGTAAACACATACATACATGTGTTTTTTTGTCATGATCTTACTGTAGTATTTAATATATTTCCGAGAAGCTTTGTCAATGGGTAAAAATGTTTGGGAGAATGAACAAAAGAATCAATCATGCTGTGTTTAAAGTGCCATTCTGGAAAATCCACTTATAATCCTTTACAGTAATTCTGATACAATCTATAAACAATGTAATATAATTTGGTTAAACAATAAAAGAGTAGGCCCTTTCTATGGAATGACTATTACTTAGAGTATCTGATAGCAAAGCCCTCAAGGGTTATCAGGAAGTGCACTGGTTTTTGTTCTGTTTCTGTCCAGACAAAATTACTGTTAGTACTTTCAGACACTTGGTTTCTTTTTCTGCCATATTATATTAGAGTTTGTTTTAAACATGTTTGAGCCTAAGTAGTGAGACCAAATCTTAAAGAAATGATTTCCTCTGATAATTTTTAAACTAATACAACTAGTTTCTTGGGTTTTACAAGGATTTCAGAAAATAGTTTTCTCTGGACTTTCTAGAACTTGGTATGGTAAATTTCTGGCTTAAGAAGAATGAACAACAAAGAAACTTAATTCTTTATTCTTTGAAAACAATATATGATGTAACTTTTCAAAGATATTAAAAAGTAGAGGGAATATCGTGACTTTGATTCATCCAGATCTCAGCTTCAACAAATATCAATTTTCATGTTGCCCCACATTATTAGTTTGTATCAAATATAAACTTAAAAGTTATTATTGTGCTGTTAATACAATTCCTTTATATTATCATATGTCTCATCAGTGTTCACATTTACATTGTACTTGTGAGGTTTGGAATTCAAATAAGGTTATTATACTGCATTATACTAAAGTCTGTTTTAAATCTAGGTTGCCACTACTTTTTTTTTTTTAATCCTTTCTGCATTTGGAAGAAACAGTTTTAGCGCTACGGTGATTTTAGATGTCTCCTAGGGAGATATATCTCCCTCTCCCCATATATACTACATAGAAATAATTAAGAATCTCCATGGTGAAGAAACATTGTAACTGATAGAAAGTAGTCTCTTCTAGAAACAACTCAGTGGAGAGGAAAAATGGTGAACACCATTGACCCTACCTACTATTTTACACATCTAAAAATAGAGGAAAATATATCTACAACTTGGCATAATTCAGTCAGCCCAACATAAATTTCAGAAATGTTTCCTTGATTCTAGGTGCAATTATTTAGTGCTGGCAGGTTAGGCAGTAATAAAAATGCCATGATTTGAGGTATTTTAAGGGGTTATCTCACTGCCAAGAATATATAACTATTTATACATGATACAAGATGAGGGAGATTTTTAATAATGATGGAAATTGTTGAACCATTGTGTTATACATTATGTTATATATTTTTAATATTTGCAGATCCACAAGACCAAAAATAGTATGTCAGCTAGATAACCAATACATTTAGAAACATGCAGAAAGATATTTTTAATCTAATAATTTAACAATTAATGTATAAAATTATTTTTTTCTCAGTTTAATAGGGTTAATTTTTAGCAGGCTATGTGAGTCTGTGACAATTCAATTCAAACAGGACAATCAGATGCCATGCTCAAAGTTCTACCTAAGAAGATATTTTCTTTCACTACTGTGTATCAGGAACATTTTCAATTAGAATGTTAATACTATACCACATGTTTTCATTGATGCCAGCATATTAATCAACACCATCTGTAATCATTTTTCCCTTCCTAAATACATTGGTTTGAGAAATTGTCTGTGAGCCCATTGCTGTGGAATGAAGTAAAGGAGATATATAGCAAGATCAGATGCACTGGAGGCCTTAGCCATATGCTAAGTAACATGATATGTAATTTATTTTTATCAAGATTACCTACTCAAACCTGGTTGTGGATATGCTATTTCCACTTGAAGAGGGATTATGCTTGTGCATGACCAATTTTATAGCATGTTGGATCAGATAGGATCCAAATTAAAATCAGAAGTTTATTTGATTCTATGATCAATATATATTTTCTACTAGATTCCAATAATAAGACAGGACCTAGTTTTTGAAACTGTAGTGAAAGAATATGGCCTTTCTCCAAAACTCTAGAAGTCTGTTTAGTGCTTCTCTTATTAAGGCTTTACAATAGTTCTTTTCAACACTATATTTGTCAAGGATACATAGATTATATTAGAATCTCTTTCATCATGAAAGAAAGTTGCAAAATAGCTTTTGTAGCAGCCAGAAATTGATATAGAGCCTTCTCTTGCCCTAAGCACTACTCAAAATGGCAGGTTAATACTTTGCTCATTAATGAGCCATAGAAATATACTCATATATGATTTTTATTACTTCTAAAATTAAAAATAATTTCATTAAGAATCATTTCCT
The DNA here is from genome assembly GCA_028627145.1 of Eidolon dupreanum. Classification (NCBI taxonomy): domain Eukaryota; kingdom Metazoa; phylum Chordata; class Mammalia; order Chiroptera; family Pteropodidae; genus Eidolon; species Eidolon dupreanum. The sequence goes on from CM053508.1 coordinate 26,262,680, forward strand.
TTTTTAGTCATAACCACTGCAATATGTAAAAACTGTCTTTCATTTTAGAGGGTCCATCTTGTCAGGTTAAGTCCTTTGGACAGGTGTTTTACCAGGTCATTCATGAATATCAATGTCTTTCTCTCCTGTTCTCTGACATGTATGTGTCACACCAAGGCATCTCATAGACTTTTTTTTTAAAGTAGCTCCAATAAACATGATTTTATAAATTTAATTGACCACTGTGATTGTCCTCCAGCTGTAATTAAGATCTTGGTGAACTTGATCAGTGGAACTCGAAGTAAAGTCCAAGTCTAACACTGTTTTGAAAACTGTTACTGGCCCACAATGAGATAAGTACATACATTGAAAGTAAGCTTTTATTTATGCCAGTACAGATTGACATAAATTCACAGATTAGGCATCAGTATAACACTGGAGAGATTATGGATGAGGGGAGTTTGCATGACTCTGATGCAAGACCATGAAATTGCACTGTCTTGCTAGCCAGATGATAGCAAACAACTTATGGCAATGCATGTAAATTGGTATAGAGAATTATTTGCCAGATCAATAGCTGTAAACCAAGTTCTGGGTAAAATTAGTTCCACATGAGATAACATATCTGGAATAGTGTTTGCAATTGGAACTACCATCTGATTAAGATGATTATAATCCACAATTTATTGTTAGAATTCATCCACCTTTGTATAAGAAATACAACCAAGTTAAAGAGAAATGTGGTAAGGATCCTCATTGCATTTTCCAAGTTTTTAATTGTACTAATTTCTGCATTTCTCTCAACTATATGCTATTCATTTGGTTTATTTTCTTGATAAGAGTAATTTATAGAATTAATACAATAAAACTAGGATGAACATTTAATTTGTTGTACATACCTGGAAACTTTTCTGAGTTAAAAGGTTGTGGTAATTTCATCTAGACAGTAGGGGTAAACTGAGTTTGGCCATATTATATGAACAATGAAAAATGTCCTTTAATCCATAGGTCTAGGAACCAATGTTGGGATTCTGGCAACCATAAATTATGCCTGTTCCAACTATGCATTTAAGAACTGATGAGATAATTACCTAGTGGGCCTGCAAGTCCACTGTACCACTTTGAGATGGCCTGTGTCTAAACTTCTTTTATCTTCTGACTATCATAGGCAGTGTGTTATTTTTGAAAATTGCACTTTATTAGTATCTATGAATCCTCAAAAGTTCTGAATAATTCCCTTTTGCTAGTAGTCTGGCACCTTTATAAATGGTCTCAGTTTCTTTAGAAATAGCCTTGGAATCACAAATACGGTTTGTATTTTTCAATGTTGGTCTTTCTATAAGGAAACCTAGCCTCTCATTGAATCAAGAGATTAAAGAATTTTGAATAAGCTAAAGTATAGAAATTTCTTGAGTTGATTACTCTCCATTATGACAATACAAATAAAGTTTCTCTCAAGCCGAAGCTATTTTCTATAATATATATCAAATAATATTTTAATATACTGACTTCATATTTTATTGCTAGTAATACATCATCATTAGTTGCCTATTGCAAAGATGGTATCAATTGAAGTATTTTGATTGCTACTTAATTCTTGCTGCCTATTTTACTTATGCTTACTTTTTTTCTTATTATTAAGTACTAATTTTTGGTGTCTGTTTCTCCGGATATAATTATACTCATGTAAATCATGTCAGCTATCTCAGTGATGCCTTTCTCATCATCCTTTATGATCTTTACACCATCTACAGCAGAGTTTATGAGGATAGTGTCACATCCCTCATTAATGCATCTTAAGCTATACTCATCTTAAGTGAGTATACTCTTGACCTGTTAGAGGATATATCAGGCCGATGGGTGTGCCAGTAGTTCACAATAAATATGCTCCACTATTTCTATCTTCCTAAACCTTTGGGATTTTCCTTTTTCATTATTCTAGAACATTTTTACTATTGCAGCCTAATTGGATCAAGTCGACACAATTTAAGATCAAGTTTCAATCAATGTTTCAAACTGTTTGAGTCACCTCCAACTATACAAGCTAGCCTTTTCAATCCCAAACCATTAAGTATACCCAAATCAATAGATTCAACCTGTTCTAATATTATATTATTTTATTATTAGACTAACATTCTTAGAATTCATTCATGAAATGTACCCAGGTTTCTGCTGATATGAATTAACTAACTGTTCCAAAATTTTGTATCCTCAGCTCTCTCTATGGGTTTAGACATGGGGGCTTATTTTTCTGGACCTCACTGGAATTGACTGTAGTTTATGTCTATGGCAGCAAGTTGATGAGGAGACAGGTCTTACAAAAAACAGGCACCCCTTATTTAAAACAAAATCAAATTTGGGAAGTTTTCAGCCATTTTCAATTATTATTTTGTCTTTTTCTCTCTTTTTTCTCTTTCTGCTACTCTCACAGATCTCAGGCTCTCTTCATTTTTCTTCACTCCTTTTTTCTTTCTGTTTTCAGATTGGAAGTTTCTATTAGTATATATTTGTTATTATCTTTGCCTGCCTTATAACTTTGCCTTTGATGGTGGTGGTGAAAACTGGACCTTTTAGATCATACATTAAGCAATTCTGAATTATGGGCCACTGGGAGTTGTTGATATTTGTGTGTTTGTTAATTTTTTCAGTGATTTGTGTGGACTAATTCAATAGAACCTTTTTTCCTGCAGTATGAGGCCAATGATGTTGCTCCTTGTCTCTTTTTGTTTTTATTTTTTGTTTTAATTTTTAAGTCTGGCTTCCTAAAGGCCACTTCTGGAGCAGCATAACTTAGTGACTTGCTAATGATTGGTTACAGGTTGTGCTTTATAACCTTGAGCCAGTAAGGCTCTCATTCTTTGTGATGGCTCTGTGTGTGGTTTGGGGAACTCATTTAAAGTTTAGGCACTTTAGAAGTCTTCCCAGTTTTCACATTCTTCTCCTGAAGCTGCCATGTTTATCCAGTGACTTATAGGTAGTTAGAGCCCTCTCCAGTCTCTCCTGAGCACATGTGTGCTTCCAGAGCACTAGGATCGTCTTGGAGCTTATCAAAGCCTACTGTGTCTCATTATCCAGATTTTCCTGTTGTGTTTTTGTGGCTTGGCTAAGTTTTTGCTTTTACATTTACAAATACTTGACCTAACTAGTATCACAATTTTAGGCAGATGGATGTTGGCCTTCCCTGATTCTTTGCACTGAGATTGCCAATTGTTTTTGACATTTCCTATTCCTCTCCCAATCTGGCCAGCCCTTCAAGCAGGATTACAGAATACAATGGCCTGCACATCCCTGGTATAACTAACGTGCTGTTATGTTTAGTGGGTGAATAGCAGCAGGCCCTGGCTAAAATATCATGAGATCTCACTGTTTTCACCAGGGTTCAATAATTCCTTTTTCATTCACCCTGCCCTAAGCATGAGGGGATTGTGCTCCAATATTCTGTGGGATACTAATGGTACTCCTAGAGGTAAATCTCACAGTATTGTAGGGGACTAGTTTTTAACTCTCAGACTTGTCCATGCTAAGCCTCTAGCAATTCATCAATTGCAGTTCCCAGCACTGGTTCTGGAGGTGAGTCTCTGTGCTGGTAAGCCATGACTCTGTATTCACAGGGCAGCTATTTGCCCTGTGTCCTTCCCTTCCTTGTGGATCTAAGAAGAGTTATTGGTTTTACAGTATGCTTTGTTTTCTACTTGTTGTTAGGATAGAATGTGACTTGCAAGATTCTTACATTCGGAACAGGAAAATGGAAGCTTCCAGCAACATTCTTTGGATAAATAACAATCAATTTGTTCCATGCTGTATGCTTTTGTTCAGTTTATAGATTCCAGCAATGGTTATTTTGAATGTTTTCTTTAGTTTACTATTGCTATTAAGGTAAGGATACACTAGTGTTCTAGTTAATATTTTCTCTCATACAATATGTATTTCAACCTTAGAATTCTGATTAAGGTCTAATGCACATTTTCTGTTTCTATTAAACATTTCAACATAGAGGATAAAGTTCTAATAAATGTTTTAATTAATTCTAATAAGCCTTGTCTAATAATTTAAGTTTGAGGTTGAGTTTATTGATTTATATTTCTCCTATTATCTTTTTCCTATTCTTTACATGACTAATAGATTTTATTGGATGCCAAGCTTTGTGAACATTACCTTCATATGTGCTGGACCATTTTTAATCTTATATTCTGAACATTCTTTCTGCTGGTTAAGGTACTTGTAAATAGTTTGATACATCCAGGTCTTACTTTTAATATTTAGTAGGTGAGACTTGGCCATGCTCAGTTTAGGGCTAGTTATTTCTCACTCCTGAGGTAGAATATTTCTTTGTGTAGTCTATCCAGTATTCTCTAAATCAGAGTTTTTTTCTGGCTCTGAGTGCCAGACACTATTACCACTAATATTTTGGAGTGATTTTTTTTTTTCTTTTCTCTTGATATTCCACCTTGTTGCTTGGGTCTCCCCAGACTCTCAGATTTCTCTCTTCATCTCCGGGAGTCCATCAGGCATTGCATAGACTTCTCCGTCTTAAACAATGGACTAGAACTTCTCAAGAGAATTAGCTGGAAAAACACATGACTCAACTAATTTGTTTCCTATCTCTTAGAGTTCATAGTTCTTTGTTGCCTTCTGTTCAGTATTTTAAAAATTATTTAATTTATTTTTTTCTCTTTGCTGCTTATATCCAGAAAGAGGTGGAAGTTCCTATAGTCATTTTTCAAATCCAAGTAACTTTTTGTTAAGTAAATTGAAGTTGATTTTAATTGATAAGGAATCTAATGAACACTCATATAAGCAAAGAATAATAAAATTGACAACTAAAATTTTCAATGTCTTATTCTTTAAAATTAAGCCGATAAAACAATTATTTCATAGACACACAATTGTTCAGGGCCAACTTATCCTTTAAGCAGAGTGGTTAGGGCCTACAATAATTTTAGAGGACTACAGAAATGCTTTAATATCTGTTAAAATCAGAAGGAAACATGAATGAAATTTTACGTTGAAAAAATATCTCAATATGTAATCTTAATGTATTTGTCATTAAACTAGTAAAGCTGTAAAATATAAATTTTATCTGTTTTTTTTTTTTTAATGGAAAAAGGAGATCATAAAGACAAAAATGCCCATGGCCTGTGAAAGCCACAGTGAAGACCTCTACTAACTTCTTGCTCTTCTCCATTTATCATAGAACTTGGCACTTTATGCACTTTCTTTCTACTCAGAGACAACTTATTTACATTGATTTCAGCAGTCAAGTGGATAAACTATTCAACATCCTGATCTTTCATTTGCCTGATATTTTTTTCAATACTAGTGGTATTCAATGTCAATGTACCTCCAAAACTCATTCTCATAATCATAACCTCTACCTTGGCATTATTCAGAAACACTCCACGATTCTTCATTCTTAGACTATTATTTCTGATTAGTCATGTAATTTTGTTATTTATACTGTTCTTCAACTGTTAGTTCCTTGATTTAAGTTATTAATCTCAATTAACTTTGTTTTCATTTCTTTCTTTTGTTAGACTATTTTCTATATCTTCAACTATTTTTCTACAAATCTGTTCAACTATTATATATATTTTCTAAATCACTGCAATTATTTGCCTACTTTTATCTTTTGCCAAGGCCCATGAGTGCCGTTAGAAAAAATAACTCATATAGACTGATGTCAGTACACATTTTTGGTGTCCCATTTTAACTGATCCTTCAAAACTATCTTAAATTTGTCTACAGCCATGCTACCCTGAACAAGCCTGATCCCATCTGATCTCCAAAGCTAAGCAGGGTTGAGTCTGGTTAGTATTTGGATGGGAAACCACCTAGGAAGACCAGGTGACGTAGGCATAAAAAATAAAACATGAAAAATAAAGGATTGTGAGCTGACAAGGTCCTTGCAATATGTGAGGTCAACTAAGAGTTGCCTCACCTAAAACAAAACAAAACAAAACAAAACAAAACAAAACAAAACAAAACAAAACAAAATCTATCTTGAAGTCATACTGTTTCTCTAATCTCATCTCACATTTACTCCATGGAGTATTAGAAAGTTTCTCCAATCTAGATACTAAAACTCTGTCACACCCTTTTCCACATTCAGCAAATGAAGAAGATGATTTAAATGATCAGGTAGGAAGCTCTTCAGCTTCTTGATCCACATCTGCATTTGTAACAGCATTTGCACATGTGTCTTCTCTCCTGTAAACATAGAAGCCATACCCTTTCTCTTAGTTAAAATCAATGCCTCCATGAGTAAATTTAATGAGGTTTTGAAGAATTTAAGTAACGCTTATGAAACTTTAGTGTATATACTGTGGATCTTGTGAAGAATATAGATCTTGGGTGACACCTCAGATTCTGTATCTCTAATGAGCTTGAGGATGATGCCTGTGCTTCTCGTCCACAGAACACATATGTAAAAATAACTTAACATGTTTTGTCCTACTAATTACCCTTTTTAAAACTCTTCCACTGTTTCTTTCTACTTTATTTTTATATATGAATTGAAACACAAGCTGTCATCTTACAACTTAGAAAAATACTTTGCCTCATGACAACTCTACTTAAGTATTATCTATTTCATCTCTTTTCCAGTAAACTTTATATAAGTGGAATGTATAATTTCCCTTCATATTTCTTGCTTCTTAGTTATTTTTCATTATATTGCAGTTTAGTTTATATTTGAATGATTCGGTTGAAACTGGTATTGATCTAATTTCTAAAGAATTTAAAAATTCTAACCCGATGGATAATTTTCATCCGTTTTCTTATTTTCATTGTTACTATATTTTATTGTTGATACTGTTGCCTACTCTTCCTTTCTGAGTATTTTCTATGTTTCCTCTAATTCTATTTGGCCATGATACGATTTTATTTATCTTTTGGGCACTACTATTCTGCTGTATTTCCTGTTTTTAGTTTTTAATTAACCCTTGTCTCCCTTTGAACATTATTCCAAGGTGACAATCATATGTATTTTAGTTACTATCTGTATGTTTATTTTTTCTCATATTTTTATCTTTAGTTAATATATATTTCTTTATTGTAAATCTATAAATTAAACTACCTGCTGAAGAAATACATTTGAGCAATTCCTGATGGACTCCATCTAAACAAGCCCCAAACTGAACTTATCCTCTCCCACCAAATCTTTTTTTTTAATTTTTTTGTGCTTCCCATCTCAGAGAATGCCTATTTTTTTGTTTTTTGTGCTTCCCATCTCAGAGAATACACAAACTGGACATTTAAACCTCACCATTTACAACTCTAGCTATCATTATTATAAAGACAGCCAGTCGGTTATCAAGTTCCATTGATTCTGTCTCCTAATTATTTGTTAAATCCATTCACATTTGTGCATACCACTAGCCATTTTTTCATTTGCATCACCATTAGTATTTTTTCTCTTAGCTTCCCATAACCATTTCAAACTCTTTTTACTGCTGTTCTTTTGTCTCACAATATATATACTTAGTGAAGACATAAAAATGTTTCTAAAATGCAAATATCTCCATTTTACTTGTCTTCCTAATAGTGCTTAAGAGCTTCTGTTACCCTCCAGAAAAAGTACAAACATTTTAGTGTGTTATATATATATTCTTTTACAAACTTTCCCATGTGTATCTTTACAGTCTTTTATAGACTGCTATTACTTTGTGTTAAATTTACTGTGACTTTCATGCTACTCTCCAAATGTGTCACTCTTTATCTTTCTTTCTGGTGACTACTGTGCTACTCTCCCTTCCAGTAACTCTCTTTTATTCTTTTACTTATAAGACACATTCCTCTCATTTTTAAGAGCCTCTGAAATACCAACACACACATTGTGCTGTCTCTTCTTCCTGTTTCCCCATATTCTCAAGAATACACCTATTATAATATGTTTTACATAGTGATGCTATTGTATTTAACTTGTTTGTAGCTTTTCTGTAAACTTTTTGAGAACAGGGAATATATTGTAACATTCTAATCATGGCTAGCATAGTGAAACCCATAAAAAGTATGAGTTAAATTCCTTTGGTAAAGAAAAGATAAAGGAAAGAAGTTCTCTAATAAAATGTTATCTCTAATGAGTGTTTATGTGGTTTTGTTATATCTACTGAGTCTGGAGCTGTTTTCTCTATTCACCAAGTCAGTATTGGAATATATAAATCCAAATTATCGCCGAAGGTTTTGAATTGATTCCTTACATATCACCTACAGCATTGCTGTATATTCAGCAAAAAGTAGATTGGTGAATTCTTAAAATAACAACCTAAAATTAAGATTAAAAATATATTTTTGAATAAAATATAGAAAAATATGAAAAGATAATATTTGTCAGCTTTATTAATAATCAAACATTCTTCATTAATTGATTATGCGCAGCCATTTACCAGTGCTTTGATATCACAGTTAACCAATGGTTCTTTTTAAACTTTATACAAATGGGAATACAGAATGTGCTGTTTTATAGCTGGCTTCTCATTCAGCATTATATCCATGGCTTTATTCATTAGGTGTGTATCACAATTTTTAGTTTATTTTCGTACTATACGGTACTGTAAGGATTATATTCTATAAACATAACACATTTTCTTTAGCCATTATACTATTCTTTAACATTTAACTTCTTTTTATTTGTTTTTTCCTAGATATTGACTATAACAATAATACTATTATGAACATGCTAGTATGTGTTCACATGTTCATAACAGTATTGTTCATAATAGTATTGTCGTTAAATATGTGTATATATATGTACACATATATACACATGTATATATACATATATACACACATTTGTATACACATATATATTTACACACACACACACACATATATTTTTGATGAGTAATGTACACATTTTGGGGGGAGTATAAATAGGAAATGAAACTATTGGTCATAGAGTATGGTATGTTCAAACCTGGTAAATAATACCACGACATTTTGTAAAGAGGTATCTCTTTTCACATTTGCAGCCTAGAGTCACCATTGCTCCACATTGTCACCATGCTTGATGTTTTTAGTCGTTATATAATGGTATTAATTGTTAACTTTATTATATATCTTTCTGATGATTAATTATATTGATAATCTTTTTAAATGCCTCTTAGTTATTTGCATATCCCCTTTGTCAAGTGCTATATAAGTCCTAAATATCTATTAATATTCTATCTTTTCTATCCTGATTTGTGAAAGGTCTTTATAATATATTTATTAAACTTTGGTTATTATTTAACTTTTCTATCTAGATCCATGACGATCATTGATCTTTTTATCATCACTGTAGTTTTTCTTTTTCCAGAATATCATATAATTGTAATCATATTATATGAATTATTTTCAGACTGGCATCTTTCACTTAGCAATATGAATTTAAGATTCTTCCATGTCTTTTCATGATTGATATCTTCTTTCTATTTCATCATATGAATTTGCAATCTATAAAAGAACATCTTGGTTGCTTTTAGTTTTTGATGATTATAAATAAAATAGTTGTAAACATTCACATGCAGGTTTTTGTGTGGACATAAGTTTACAAAATGATTTGTGTAAATATTAAGGCATATGATTGCTGGATTATATTGTAAAACTACTTAGCTTTGCAAGAAATTGTCAAATGTTCTTCCAAAGTGGTTCTACCATTTTTAATCCCTATGAGCAATGAATGAGAGTTCTTACTGCTATATATCCAGCAATTGGTATTTTCACTTTTGGGGATTTTATCCATTCTACTGTTGAGATATTGTTAGGAATGTGATATTTAATATTTTCTTGCATGCGACAAATTTGCTAAATTCAATTATCATTTAATGCATCTATTAGATGAGTTCTTCATGTCTTTTTATTTATATTATCCTGAAAACAAACATGAGATTTCTGAATATGGAGTCAGATTTATTATTACTTGTAGTAATAATCTCATTAGTTCCCTAAGCCTGGTTCTTTCCTTTTAGGGCAACCCAATGAGAGCCAGAGGGTTAATACTGCACATTGCAAAAAGGGATTTCTGATACCACCCATTAGAAATCCTAAAAATATGAATCTAGGAGTTTATATAGAAATTCCTATACATATGCTCATCTTTCATCCAGAGAGAGAGAAATCTAAATTTCCTAATATAAAGGAATCTTCTGCAGGAAGAAAAAGGGAAGGTCCGTAGTTTACAAATCTTTGGATGTGCAGGAATGGCTCTGAGTTTCATTCCCCTTTTAAATGTAAACACATATCTGTGGGGAGATAAATCTCATCTTTCCAAACAATGACTCTTTAACTTCCTAAGCTTGTCTCTTATACTAGGTACCAGATTTCTTTCCTTAGAATACAGCATCCTAATTGTACAGAAACAAGAAAATATTCACACTACATTTTTATCACATTGCCTTTTTATATCATTAGATTATTTTTTTATTTTCTGTTTGTATTAACTGCGAATATTTACAGTTTTATTTAATCTAACATATCTATTTATGTAGTTTTCTTGTCATAAGAAACTGACTAGGGCATTTAGTACAATATGGGATATAATGGGTGGTAGCACACCATCTTAGTTCATTATGTTTTCAGAAGAAAATACCTCAGCTTTTATCTATTAAGTAGTATAGTATTAGAGGTGATTCATTTTTGTAGAAACCATGTATTAGAAGTGTCCTCTTATTCCTAGTTTGCTATGAGTTTTTAACATCTATAGATGTTAACTATTATCAAATGCATTTCTGCATGTATTAGATTACCATATATTTTCATTTTTATTGAGGTGAATTATATTAATTTTTCAAATGAGAAATCAATTCTAGACTGAGAAACCAATGTCATAACTCTCTTTGAATGGTGCTAGGTATATTTTGCTATATTTTGTTTAGGAATATTTATGTTCATGAGAATTATTGTCTTGCAATTTTTCATTTTTTATAAAATCTTTGTCAGTGTTTAGGAACAAGGTTATACTGAATTCACATAACACTATTAGAAATGGCCTTTCCTTTTATGTCCATGGAAGAGTAAATAACATTTTTAAAATAGTACAAATCCTCAGCAAGATTGTGTGGCTTGGGAGATTTCTGTGAATAAATATTAATTGAATCTTTAATTACTTAAATAGATGTAGGGATATTTTGATTAATATTTCTTCATGTCAGTTTAGCAATTAATTTCTCTAGAGATCTATATATTTTATCAAAATGATAAAAATTTATTAGCATAATTTTTAAATTACAAATCATATATAGATTTAATATATGTAAAATTTGTAGGGTGTGAAATTTTCTTATAACTATATATGTCTGCTTTCTCTCATTATTTCTTCATTATAACTTCTATATTTTTATATATATTTTTGGTTAGAATTGTCATTTCTATTATCTTCTATTTTATTTTATTACTTTGTAAACTTGTGAATTATTTCAAATATCATAGAAAAATACAGAAAACAACAGAACTTTGTGTCCTTAAAACATTTTCTATTTGGAGATCTTGAGTGTGTTGATATGATTCTCTGTCTTAATTACAGAAAATATATTGGGGAGGACCAGAGAGGTGTAGGAATCCAATTAGGATGCATTAAAGTAATATTTATTAAATAACTTTGACAGTACTTTGTGACTGATCGTTCATGGGGAATCTAATTGTATATTTGCTGAAAAGAGGAAATTGACAAAGCATAGAATTTTAAATGACTAGAGATAATAATTTTATAGGGAACATGCCAAAATTGATACTTTGTTGGGATATCCATGGCATTGATATCAAATAGGTGGTCAATAGGTAGAAATACAAGTTTGTGTTACAGAGGAGAAGTAAATTTGGTAGACAGTACCTGAGTTTGAAGCCTGGCTTCACCTCTTACTATTATGTAAAATCTTGGACAAATGCTTAAGTTCTTTGAGTCTAAATACCATTTTTACAATGATAGATAAAAAATGATACACATTATTTACCATAAAAAATAACATACAGCAAGAACTTGCTTAGAGTTAATAAAAGTGCAATAAATGTTAGTTCTTAATATGTCATCATAATGATTTTGATGATTATAGAATGTACATTTCATTTTTGCTAAAAATGTTAAGTTCATGTCAAAATTTGCAGTAAATACTTAAGTTTTCATAAAGAGAAACAGTATAATATTAATCTTTTCAAATTGTATCAATTATGTTGATATGATATCAATAATATATTAATACGTTAGCTACTTTGTTATTTATGAGACATTACTGGATCACTAGCATGGCAGATTTAATGTAAAATGCATAGTTACATATAGTTATACAATATATTTTCTGCATTATATTATTCTATGATTTATTTTTCTCTTATTTTTAGTTTTTATTGATATATAGGGCTTTTTATTTAACTCTATTCATATGTTTTCTATATGTATATACACATAAATATATAATTTTAACATTATGAAAATATTTAGCATTGGTACCTAATAGAATACTTTTTATCAAACTAAATAAATTCTATTTTATTTATTTGAAAGAATTTCATCAGAAGTAAATGTTGAATAATATGAAATATTTATTTAGATCATCATGATTTTTTCAAGTTATCAATTTATCAATTACATTAATTTTTCTAGTGTAGAAGAAACTATATGTTTTAATTTCTACAGAAGCTTAGTATTTTATTACTGCAATGTATTATTGAGCTAAATAACTAACTTTATCATTTATTATTTTTTGTATTTATTTTTCTATGGCCTAATATTTTCCTTTTTTATATATATTTTGTTTAGATTTTATGTCAGTTTTATGTTATACTCTTACCATCATTTGGCATATTTTTGGGGAAATTATCTGACTTTATTTATTTAGACTCTAAAATTTAGTTATCTAGAATAAAACACTTCTTGCAAAATATGACGTAATATTCTCATATACTTAAAAATGTCTATGGTTATGACTATTTTCTCGTTCCTATGCCATCTCCTCCTCATTCTTCTTGTTTTACTCCTGCTCTTCCTCTTTCTCCTTCTCCTTTTCTTCTTTTTTCTGCTACTATTCCCTCCCCCGTGCTCCTGTTTATATTGCCCTCTCTTTTTCTCCTCCTTTTACCATGTTTTATCTTATCTCTACTCTTCCTCCTCCTCCCTTTCCTGGAATGAATACTTTCTCTTTCTGGTTAGGAATATTTGCTACCCCTACTGAGTCATTCCCCTTCTTCTCAAACCAAAGACCCAGTACTTTCTATCAGATATTTTATCAAAACTTTACTTTATAGTCCAGTATTGATGATTTTTATCAATTGTTTTTTTATTCTCTTTGGCATATACAGTAGATCATTTATTTTACTAACTGGGTTTTGATATTAATCTCTATTACTACTACTTCTTATTTAATTTTCCAGAAATTTCTTATTTTTCTGTCTAATGATAGACTTTAGCGTAAATTTTGAGTGGTACCATAAATTTTGCAATGGATATATGCATCTGTTTATTCTATCACTATATTTTATTTATGTCTGCTGTATTCTTGAAATTGAACTACTTTTGCAAAATATATAGAAAAAAGTATTTCAAATCCCCATGGATTGATGCATGATCAAAACCTATTATATCTCTTTATCTCTCTATTTTAATCTGACTTTAAATTTATATCATAAAATGATTCTTTCTAAATCTCCAATAATTTTAATGCATTTAATTAAGCTGTTTCATACAATGAAAATGTGCAAAAGACCAAATGATATATGTTAATTTTCAGTTGCTTTTAAAGATACAGTGATACTACATTAGATAGTTTGACTTTGAAATAACATACAATTGATTTTTTTCTCTATTCTATTTGGATATGATGACATAAAATATTTTAATACTAAAATAGATAATTTGTCTAACTGTATTTAATCAGTCAATATAGGTTGAAGAAGAACGTAATGACATGTGACATATCATTGAGGACATTACGATTAATTAAACAAACTAAAGTGTTTGGATTTTATCTATGTTTCAAACAATAGAATTGTCACTTATTAGTGACAATAGAATTAATTATTCTGTGAAAAATTAAGGAAGCTCTATAAGTAAATAGATAGCTACTAGCAAAAATTATTTTCCTCTCCTGTGGTTCATGGTATATTAGATTATTATATAAGATCAACAAGTACTGTTACATACCCTGCCAAAGGAAGTAGAGAATTTGTTCAAAATAATGAAATTTTCTTAAGAATATTTAATGTAAATATCTGTTATGTGCCTAGCTCTTCTATGATTGTCACCTGAAGGAAAACTACTTATGCATTTTTAAATGTCAAAAATATATATTAATTTATTAAGACATAGAATTTGAAGGAGTCTAATATATTAAGCTTTATATTTCCCAATATTTTCACAGTTTAATATATATGTAAATAAAATATTTTAATATCTTTCTTCTGTATCATCACATCAGCTGTCTACCTTTAAATATATTTCAATATTAAACACAAGTACATATAACTTATGATTAAATATGATAGCAAATTATATTTTACCACTTTATCAATTATTTTTGAAATCATGTGTTTGCAGATTTTTGTTTCTTCTAACAGTTATTAACTTTTACCCTAGTTTGAAATGATTAAAAAAATGTAACTTTAAAAAGAATAATAATATAATGACTGTGATGTTGTTACTGTGCAGAGACATTCTTTACTAATTTTATATGTAGCATATACAGTGGTGTTTGTGCAACAAATAAATAGATTTTGCATGTAGAGATCTTTAGCTAAATAAGTTAATAGACACTGTAAATTAAATTCAGAGCAAGTCTAACCAATAAACAAGATCTGCAGCCCATTCCAGGTAAAGTCTTAACAGTCACTTAGTGACTTGTGAATCAAACTAAAACAAATACCCTCATTAAAGTCATGGATAAACAATGACTTAAAGAGTACTAACATATATAAAAGCTTCTACTGAAGAGTTCAAAAGGGTTGGACATATTGAATTTTAATTGATTAGGCATCAGTTATTTCCTTAAGGACTCACACCTTTAAGTCTTCAGTTGTAGAACTATCTGAGCCCACTTTATGTTTTTTTCTATTTTGCTGAAAAACTTATACACATTTTTGTTCCTTCCAGAAAATGTGGTAAAATAATATATTTTTGATAAATTTTTTATTTTTAAATTATTTTGTGTTACTTTTCTATTGAAGTAAATATGCCTGTTATATTTTTATGGATTTCTGTTATTGTCATGTACTCTTGGGAAATAAACTTTATAACAGTTAAGACAATTATTAATATTTGTGCCAGTCATATGTAAGAATGTAATTTATTTTAAAGGAATGTATATATCTATGAAGTAATTATTCTCCATTTTTCTTTATATTTAAGTTATTTAAATGTAAATGCTATATGAAGAAATAAATTAATTCCATGACATAGTGTGTAGATCAATAGAGTGAGAAGTAGTCAATTGCCCAGACTGCTTTTAAGAGCAGTCACAAATATGGAAAATACAAAGGGCTTTGACTTCCAGTCCCAGTGAAACTGCATGTGTTACTGATTTAAGTTTAGTTTTAGATACCTTGGATGTAACATCTTCAAATGGGATGATAAATGTGCATATACCTTTAACGTTCACATAGATTAAATTTTCTTTGTCCCTAGAGATAACTTATTATTTTAAAAATACATTATTATTCTAAATGTAAATATTTTCATCCCATCCCTGTGATGTTTTAATGAAACAGATTGCCGGACATGTTCAGAGTTAAATTAAGAATATTCAGTTTTAGAGTCAAATTAAGAGTACTTTTGAGTTCCTAGCATATTATACCTGGTCGGCCATCACATATTTCACTTATTCATTCTTTCATGGTGATACCTGTTGGTTACACTCCTCCCCTCTTTAAGAATAACACATAATGGACAACCTTGAATATGTAATTCTATAAATGTTTGTGATGACTTTTTTGAGATGCACACTCAGGAGTAGGCTATTTGGTTCAGGGATCAACACATATTTATTTCCACTAAATACTGTAATTTTTCTTAAAATTCCACATTGTTCACAGTGCTACTTACAGTTTTAAAAATTCTTGTTTTCTCACATTCTTAGAAATTCTTGTTTTATTACTTTTTTAATAACACATTTTAATATGTATTTTTTACCTTTGTCATTTTATTGACATAGTGATATTCTAATTTTTAAATATCTCATAGACTCAGTTTCCTATCTATATATGTCTGTTTCAGAGTTCAATTTGCTGTTACATATATACTTTCATGTGAAATTTGAAGAATTTCTTAGAAAATAAAACCAGAATTTTACTTGGGATTTTATTGAATTGGTGGATTTGGAGGGGGATGTTAAATATTCATTTAATATCTTTCTGTTGCTAAGTATTGAATATTCAAATATTATTTAATTTCATTATACATATTGAAAATATTTCAACATAAAAATCATGTGCATTTTTTTAGTTTGATTTCTGCATATTTTATAGATTAAACCACTGCACTGAATAGTAGTTTTTTTTTTTCCATAGCTTACAGTTGTTGATATTTTCGCTGTTGATTTTTTTTTTTAATATATTTATATATCTGGCCATCATGTTGAATTCAGTTAATTTTGATAACTTTTCTATTTTTCATGGCATTTCTATGTATGGTCATATTATTTGCAAATATTGCTATTTTGATTCCTTCTCTTCTGATTTCTGTTTTACTTACCTTATGACATTGTTTGGGTGATTCAATCAAATGTAGTTTCCAAGTCTTCTCTTTTGGAATAGTAAGTTTATTCAGAACAAGATTATGTAGTCTTCTGTCTATAAAAACAAGCACACAAACAAACACAAGCACACATAAGCTGACAGCTGAGATCATCAAATTTCAGTATATGCACTGTCAGACAATCCTTTTATTTTCAATAAGTAATGGCACCTCATGTATTATTACTATTTATCTTTTACTTTTTGTCTACTCACTTTTTTCTTATCAGGGGATCTGTTATTATCTAATTCCTAAGACATTTTGAAGTTCTTCCAGGTGGATCAATTTATTTTGGGGCTTCCTCCATTGACAGTTAAAATTTTGGGTTTAATTTAAATACTTCAGTATTTTCTACTTGCCTCTTGGCTTGCAACATGTATACATACATACACACACCCATGTTATATATATATTTTATTAAATTTATTGAAGTGACTTTGATTAATAAAATTTTACAGGTTTCAAGTGTACAGTTCAGTAATACATCATCTGTATATTGCATTGTGTGTTCACCATCTAAAGTCAAATCTCCTTCTGTCACTATGTAGTTGACCCATTTTACTCTTTCTACATACCCCCTCCCTGCTTTCTCTCTGGTAACCACTATACTATTGTCTGTGTCTATGCGTTTTTATGTGTTTGTCTTGTTTGTTCATTTGTTGCTTTCAGTTTTATATCCCACATATGAATGAAATTATATGGTTCTTGACTTATTCTATCTGAATTATTCTACTTAGTATGATATTCTCAAAATTCATCCATGTTGTCAGAAATGTCAGCATTTCATCTTTTTTTTATGGTTGAGTTACATACATACATATATATATATGTGTGTGTGTGTGTATACACACACGTATATATTATGTGTACACACACACACACACACACACATATATATATACACACACACACACACACACACACACACACACACCACATCTTCTTTATCGAATCACCTATGGAAGGGCACTCAGTTGTTTCCATTTCAGGACCACCATGAAAAACGCTGCAATGAACATAGGGATACATGTATCTTTATGAATAAATGTTTCAATTTTTTCTGGGAGATACCCAGAATAGGAATTTCTGGGTTATGTGGTAATTCTAAATTTTTTGAGGAAACTCCATAGTGCATTTCTTGTTAGATGTACCAGTTTACATTCCCCAAAGCAGTAGATGAATGTTTCTTTTTCTTTACAACCTCTTCAACACATGTCATTTCTAGTCTTGTTGCTAATTGCTAATAGTCTTTCTAACCAGTATGAGGTAGTATATCATTGTAATTTTGATTTACATTTACCTAATAGCAGTGAAATTGAACATCTTTTTACATATCCGTTGGCTATTTGTATGTCTTTTTGGGAGAAGTATCAGTTCAGATCCTTTGCACATTTTTTTTCTTTATATATTTTGGATATTAGCACCTTATTGGAAGTGTTGTTTACAAATATCTTCTCTCATTTGGTTGGTTTGTTTTCTTGATAGTTTCTTTTGCTGTGTAGGCTTCCTTTCAGTTTGATGTAGTACAAATTTTTTTTTTCTTTTACTTTCTTGTCTTTGAGGTCAAATTCATAAAATTCTTTCTAAGGCCAAGGCCCACAAGTTTAGTATCTCTATCTTTTATTCTATGCATTTTATTGGTTTAAGTCTTATATTTAGGTCTTTAATCTATTTTGAGTTTTTGTATAGTGACAAATAAGTCTAGTTTAATTCTTTTGCATGTGGCTTTCTAATTTTCCCAGTACCATGCATTAAGAAGGCTTTTTTTCTCTATTGTATGGTTGCTGCTCCTTTGACAAAAGTTATTTACCCATATATACATGTGTGCTTATTGCTGAGCTCTCAATCTGTTCTATTGGTCTATATGTCTGCCCCCCCAACCCACAATGCCATGCTGTTTTGATTATTGTCACTTTGTAGTGTAACTTGAAGTCAGGGAGTATGATATCACCAGCTTCCTTCTTTTATTCTCAGGATTGTTTTGGCTATTTGTGGTCTTTTGTGGTTCCATACAAATCTGATGAAGTTTTTATTCTATTTGCCATTGGGATTTTGTTGGAGATTGCATTAAATCTGTATATTGCTTTGGATAATATCGCTATTTTAACTATGTTGATTTTTTTCAGTCCATGAACAGAGTGCTTTCCATTTATTTGTTTCTTCTTCAATTTCTTTTAATAATGTCTTGTAGTTTTCAGTGTATAGGTTCTTCACATCTCTTAGGTTTATTCTTAGGTATTTTTAAAAATTTTGTTTAAATTACAAAAGGAATTTTTATTTATTTCTGAAATTTAATTGTTAATGTATAGGAATACAATAGGTCTTTGTACATTGATTATGTATCCTGCAACTTTATTGTCTCTAATAAATTTTTGGTGGAGCCTTTGAAAAGATTAATAAAATTGACAAACCTCTGGCTAGACTCACTATGAAAAAAAGAGAAAAGACAAACAAAATTAGAAATAAAAGAGATATTATGACAGACACCACAACAAAAACAAAGTATCATACAAGAATACTGTGAAAGACTATATGCCATCAAATTCAGTAACCTAGAGTATATGGACAAGTTCTTAGAAATATATAACCTTCTCATACTGAATCAAAAAGAACTGGAAAATCTAAATAGACCTATAAACACTAAGGAAATTGAAACAGTTCTCAAAAACCTCTCAAAAAGTAAAAGCCCATGACCATATGGTTTCACTAATTAATTCTACCAAACATTCAAATAATATTTAATACACATCCTTTTCAAACTCTTCCACAAAATTGAAGAAGTTTTCTGAGGCCAGCAGTCCCCTGATACCAAAACCTGTCAAGGATGGCCCCCAAAAAGAAAACTACAGACCAATATCTCTGATGAATACAGATGCAAAAGTCCTAAACAAAATACTAGAAATTGAATACAACAATGAGTACAGGAATGGTTCACCACATACAAATTGATCAATGAGATATACCACATTAACAAAATAAAGAATAAAAACCATATCATATTACTGTATGCAAAAATGAAGCATTTGACAAGATACAATATCCACTTATGATTAAAACACTCAATAAAATGGATAGATAAGGAGAATACCTCAACATAATAAAGGCCATATATGACATACCCTCACCTAATATCATCATACTTAATGGTGAAATACTGAAAGCTTTTTCTCTAAGATCAGGACAAGGCAATGATTCCTACTCTCACTATTCTTATTCAACACAGTAACTGGAAGTCCAAGTCAGAGCAATCAGGTAAGAGAATGAAATAAAAGGCATCCAAATTGCGAATGAATATGTCAAATTTTTAGTTTTTGCAGAGGACATGATTCTTTATATAGAAAGCCCTAAATACTCCACTGAAATATATTTACCGTCTTCTATTGTTTTTGTCCTTGAAGGTAAAAACAAACTAAAGACGTTATTGTCATTTAATTATTCATAATTGAATACAATTAACTGGTTTTCAATCCACAACTTAGATAAAAATTTACTAGACCTCTTGGGCCTTGGTTTTCCTACATTACTAGATCATTAATTAAGCAGAAAAATTATTGCAGAGACCCCACATATCACCTGTGGAAATCATGGTACAGTCCTTAAAATGAGGATTACTATAATTACAGGGTAGTTATTTTAAGTATATAAACAAATACATGTTAGAGATGTATAATTTTGCTTACTCTATATTTCTGCTCTGAAGCTTTAAAGGGAACCTCAGAATATTCTCCTAAATTCTAATAAAAATACTCAATAATGTTGAAGGTGACAAATAATGACCATATTAACCATAATACATTTTTACTCTTTTTTGTAGTTGGTATAATAAAATATTCCTGAATTAATGTTACTTGAGACTTTTTTATATTTTTAATTATAAAAGTAATGTATTTTCACTTAACAAATCAAAAAATATAAAATTACATGATACTGGAAAGTAATAATCTTCTTTCATGTGTCACTACTCTTGATTATCTAATGTTTAGAATTTGCTCTACATTTTTCAAACCCTTCTCTATATCATCTAAACATATACAAATATCTGTGAGCAAATATGTAAATATGTATAAGCGTATGAAAAATTCAAAATATAAGGCAAGTATGTAGTTTTACATACACATAATATATGTGCACTCATAAATATAAATACATTAAAATAAATTAAGAAAAATGACTGGTCATGTATAGAGCCTGGATTAAAGAGCATCATATAATTTAGACAGGCCATTTTTTCCTAAAAAATATTTGATATGTAAAGTGTCTTCCTTAATACCTTTAATGTCCCAGTTTCTATTAATGATAACACTTAACTATGAAACTCTGCATTGAAGACAATACAAAAGTTGAATTGCTGTTTGAGAGAACAATACTAATTTCAATTCAGAGTTTAAACTAATATAATAGTCTTATGCAATAAATTTATGATCTTTTAGATGAATATTTTGAAAAAAATTAGAAAATGAAAATTTGATAACCTGTAAATATCTATTTCTTTGAAAAATTCTTTTTTAAATCTTAATTCTCCACCTAGTATATCAACTGAGATATTATTTTACTTTCTTACATTTCCATTTAGTAGTGCCTCTGTGCTACATGTCTTTGCAATTGAGCAATTCATTGTTAAGCTCATATATTTATGCTTGCATCATGTGCTATAGTTGCTTATTACAAGTGCCAGTCTTTCCTGAAATTTATTTAAATTGAAATTATCTAATCTTTTGGGAATTGCTGTGGTGTTTAGTAATTCCTGTTTTGTTTGAAATGTTTGATTTATGTCATTTTTCTCTCTGAATTTCTACATATTTTACTGGAAAAATGCATAAAACCACAAGGAAGAAGATCCCTGGTTTACTTAGCAACAGGCTAATTTACAATGCTAGTATCAATGCTTGAACATAAAAACATAACTATAGCAGTAATACTGTATATTTTTAAAATAGCATGCAGCTCTTTAACACAGAGCACATATTTCTTTTACTCTCCAGCAGAAACACAGTATCTGTTTATCTAAGTTAAAAATATATTGTTATTGGCAACTCATAGCATTAATAAGTGTTGCTCTCTCAAACAGCAATTCAACTTTTGCATTGTCTTCAATGCAGAGTTTCATAGTTAAGTGCTATCATTAATAGGAACTGGGACATTAAAAGTATCACAAAGAACAGCATTCTCAATTATATTTCTATTATGTTTTTAACGGAGATCTACTTCCTAAAATGGAAGTAGGTATCTAGGTTTATTTAATTCATTTTCTGCATATAACAAGATAGTTCTTTTTCAAAATCAAATTAAAATTTGTTCTCAGAATACAGTGGTCATGGTTTAGATTTGTCATTAAAGTGACTGAATCAAAGTTGACTTTATAAGCAAAATTTAATGATTTTAATGTTTCTATGAAAGACAAACTTAGTATTTGAATGTCACTAATATTTCCTGTCATACACTGTTTTATCAGAGAAGAAAAACACTTACCTGAAATAATTTCTACACGGAAGCATTTGGAAAACTGGCTTTCCTAAAATTTAATAGTAAAAATTACAACATACTGTTGGAAAAACGACTCATTAGAAAACAATCAGAAGTTGCTGTTTAATTTTTATATCTTGACTCCAGTTTACTTGTAATGGTTTAGTTTTTGCCTATATGAGTATAATATGAATTTACTAATAAGTCAAGAATACTTGATTTTGATTCAACAGGAAACTTTTCTGATGTGTTCAGATATGTTGTAAAGCATTTTACCTTAGTCCACCTATCTAGAACTATGAGCACATTTTTACTTGAAAAATTATCCTAACAATTTATTTATGATAGCAGGTGTAAGTAATAATAAACATTATTTCCTTCCTCAAACCTACCCAAGGAAGGGAATGATGATGAAAATACATACAGACAGAAATAGAAACTGATTTGTCTATTTAGAGATGCTTAGGAAAAATAGGATTAAGGGAATATAAGCAAATGCTCAAGAATAGAGGGCCCATTTAACTAGTGATAAAATTTATTTCCTTTGATACTATTACTGCCTTTGGTCATAGCCATTCAGTTCATCATATCAGTATTTTTCTGAGTCTAGATAATGTAGCCCTGAAATTTCCTGTGACTTCTTAAATTCAAGATGTACAACATACTCTTTGGAATCAAAAAGAAAAATGAAAATAAAAGAAATAAACACTTTCTGAGTAGTATAATCTTTTAAGGCAACAACTGAATGCTATCTTCCATCTGAGGACTAGCAAGACTTGCATCATATGGCTGACTAAAATTATGCCACCATATAATCCAATCCAATCCACTTACAATTACTACTCAAAATATGTTTGCTGTGTTCTATCTTGAGTTCTTATCTGAATCTTTTCCACATCTTTCCATTTGACATATGAAAATTCTGCTACAGTGTTAACAAAGTTAGTTGCCTCCATATTTTCATTTACATACTAAATGAAACTCTTGCACTCTAGATAGAGATGCCATTTCTTCAGCAGTCTTGTGTTTAGAGTCCATTCCCTTGAATGGTATGAGTTTGGAATGATTTGCTCCCACTGCACTTCTAAATTACTACTCTTCCATTTCTCACATAAAACCAGTATTCTTTTTAGTCACATGAAATTGTACTTCATAACCCTCTATATAGATATTAATATCTAGAAAACTATCAAATCTTTAACAATCAACTAACACTGTTATTCTCTAAATCCAAATCATGTCATTAACATAAAAATGGACATTTTTGTTACAGCATGAAATTTGGCTGAAACAAATTGTTCTATGCTTGCTTCATGTTTCACATTTCAAAGGTCTTTTCCTCATTTGCTTTTTCTGCTCAATGACAAGCAATCATTGTTGGTCTGGCATGGGGTGAGGGGAGGAGACCCAGGTTTATCCCTGGTTCCTGCTTCTATGACAAGTGTAGCCTTTACATCTCAGCATGTTTGGACACATTTTCCTGAATGCACTATCAGTTTTTCTTCCTGTCCGTTGTATGCCAGGAGATCATGTAGTACAACCATACCAAGGTAACCAAACATTCTCAAGCAAAAGCAACTTTATTATTTATTTTATCAATCTGTGTTCTCATCTTCAGTTAGAATTTGTTCATAAATTTTTTCATGCTTTTAAAAATATGTTTTGTCATCTTTCTCCAACATTTTTATATAGTATCCTAACAGATACCTAGCATATCATATTGCAAGAATGAAGAATACATGTATATTTTATTATTACTATTTTTTCAGGTAGTTTATTTTGGCAGGTACTTTGAATTATGTGACTTTTAATCATGTTTCACATGGTTATGTTACTTAGGTTTATCTGACTTTTTAAAATATACATACCAAGATAATTCTTGTACTGCAGTGATTAGTTTGACTATTAAAGCATATTCAAACTTATTTTAAGAGAAAAATTCTAATGTATCTCCCAAAGCAATGATAATATTCAATTTCAAGAAGAAATTAATATTATTTTACACTAGAACAGTTAAGCTGTGATCTGCCTGTCTAATTTTCAGTTTCTCCTTTGCATTAATTTTTGTGTTTAGTTGCCGTTTGTTTATAAATTTAGACCTTAGATTGCAGAATTCTAGACTAAAATGAAAATAGTTCCTATCCTGCCAAGAAATATCATATTGTAGCATTCTTTTAAATTTTATGATAGGCAGGCTGGATTTTGCAAGAACCATAAGGGAACCACATATCTTTGAAAACTTATTGGCAGGGACTGGACACAAATAAGTTGACAAGTGATTTGTAGGGGGAAAACTGGTGGCACTGCAAAAAGAAAAATAATTTACAAGTCATAGGGATTTACTGCATACGACTCAAGATCAACGTAAATCCGACTTTAACGTTAAAAATACTTCAACACATGGTAAGCACTTTCTAAAAAGAAAAGTTAAATTTTCTGAAATGATATGAAAGTTGTACATTTTCAAGCAGTTGATTTGAAAAGATTATGAGTGTTCTATGGATTATATATTGTAAATTTGTTAAATGTAGGTGGATACCTTATATCAGAAAAAAAAAAAGGAAATGGTTACATTTTGAGTTCGTCTGTATTTACTAGAAGTTAATTATACATTTTGTCTTTTATTCTTTTGGGGCATGTACATTTCTTCCATATTTAGTTGTCTTATAAAATAACAAAGCTAAAATTTAAGTAAAAATAGTTTAAAGAATATATAAAGTGTTACTACTTTTTTTTTTTTTATTTCACATTTATATCAGGATGGACCTAAATGATATATTTTAGCTTATGGTAAAGGGAAATCAGCTGCTATAACTTAATTAGTTTGTCCTTCTCACTGTCAGCCTTAATTACGACTCTACTAATTGATGTAGTATTCTTCCAGAGGGCTAAATAGAATTAACTTCTTTGAACTTGACCTGAAAGAATATACCGTGAACTCTACAACTTTGAGAATTTAAGAGGCTCAAATTTTAAAATTCAGCATTTTAAAAAACATTTGGAAAAAATATAAATGAAAATTATTCAGTTTATAGATGCATTTCCTTAATAACTCATCTTCTTTAATGAATAAATGTATTCTCATTAACTGTAAATTTTCTAGTATTTGCAAAATGTAGTGAATATATTGATATAAGCTGATATAGACTATAATGTGTGTTTACATTAAATTAAATAAATCTACTAAATAAACAAATTCGAGTACATCAGAACCTGGAATGACTTGTAATTAATCTGGCTGGTGTGATATGTTTGTTGTTGTAGGGATACGATCATTGCCTCCCTTGGCTGAAAATAGAGAGTAAAGGACTGAATGGCAATGGCTATATTCTTAATGAAGGTCACATTGCCTCACTAGCATCTTTTGATATTTATTTATGACTGAATCCACTTGAAAGTCAGAGAGCAAGGAAGGCACTTTATGTAAGCCATAAAGGTCCTGAATCAGAGTAAACAGTGCAAAATGGTAGGATAAAGAGAAGATTTTGTAAAAATGGAGAATATCCTAATACAACCCTGCATCACTTGATTATTCTCAAAATACTTACATTCTCTCTCTTTTTTTAAATTTTCAAATCTCAAAATCAAACATGTATAAATTAGTAATTATGCTATGAACCTTACTCTATTTGTTGGTCAATATGTTAGTTGCTATACAAGCAGCACACTGTTTTAATTACTATAGCTTTATGATAAAATCTTTTATCTGATGTGATTGTCTCTCCTCTCTGTGCTTTTCCTTTCAGAAGGATCCTGATTTTTTCCATTTATTTACACTTTTGAGGTAATATTTATTGTAGGATTTGCATGCATGCTTTTTATAAGGTTGAGGGATTCCCTTCTATTACTAATTTACTAAGTTAATTCCTACAGATTTCTACCATGAAGTAGAGTAGAGAAGCTTGTGACAGTACTGTATTCCCTATAAGAAATAGGAAAGTGAGATAAAATATCAACATCATGTGTTTAAAAGCATCAAATAGCTATCAAAGCTGTAAGGACTAGCTAGACCAGCTAAGTTTCTGTAGAAGAGTACTCTACAATAGTGACCTGTGATCTGCTTGTGTGTTGCCTTTCTCTCTCTCTCTCTCTCTCTCTCTCTCTCTCTCTCTCTCTCTCTCTCTCTTTCTTTCTCACTCACTCACTCACTCACTCTCTATTTGAGCCACCTATTCTTGTGCTGTACTTAAGTTTAAACTTTAATGATTAATTTAGGTTCTCCATTTTTCCTTAGAACAGCTTGTTACTGTCAAGAACTTAAAGGATCTGAGACTGTATCCTGTTTGAAAGCTACCTAGTTAGCCTGCCATACTTTCATAGATGCTTGCAGAAGACATGAAATACTTGGGTCAGAGACACTTTAATCATGGTGGAGCAGGCAGCATGAGCTTCTTGTTCATATTAGTTCCCCTTGCTCTCCTCCCGCAAGTTGAATGGGAGTGATTTAGAACTAGACCAGGTAGATGCTGTTGTCACAGTCAGTTTGTGTGTCAGCCAAGAAACACCGAGCTTAAGGAACTTCTGAACATATAAGTGAGCTGCTGGCAATTCTTCCTATCCTTCCTTTCTGGAGAGGGATGTTATTTTTATTACTCTGGAAAGTAAGCAAATGATCTCTAGTGAGAGAACAGAGAGGTCTTGATCTTTGCTACTGAGCAAACTGGCTGTTAATACCTTAACATAAAGAATGGAAGAGATACACGAAGACTTATCTTTCTAATAGTCACCCTTTGGCATTCTATTTACCTGTTTACCATGCAAACTCAACTCTTTTTGAGCTCAAGAAGAGTTATGATTTTGTAGATTACATGTTTTTTTCTTTTTCTCATTCTTAGAATAGGAGTTATGTTTCTTGCAGCTTTCTGCATCTTAGGCTAAAACAGAACATTATAATCAGACTTTTAAAGTTTAGCCTTTCTAGGGAATAAATGTCCCCATGACAGGTATCCAACCTGTACTTCCACTTATGTGTGTTTACATGTGCATATGAATATGCACTTACACATATGTATGTTTATGTTTTCATAAGCATGCATTTTAATATTTTGAAATACAAACTTAAAAAATAAATATTATAGATATGAAAATTCCTTCTTTAATATTTCCAAATATAATGTGTCCCTAATAAAAATGCCATCTGCATATATTTGGTGGTAGAGCTCCATTTACAGTTCATAAGGAAATGGAAAAATATAGATATATCTTTACCTTGTCTTAATTTTTCTTAGAGCCATAAAACTTTCCAAAGAAAATATAAAGAATGCCTTGTAAATGAAATTTCTTTATGTTTTTAAAATCATTTAAAAATATTATAATCTACATTTTTTCATATAAATTAAAATTTTCTCTTTTGGCATAGTTCCTATACAGAAGGCTGAATGATAAGCAATAAACAAGGAAAACATTTGATAGCTATGAAAAAATACTCAATGTGAATAATATCTGCTAAGTACTACAAATTGATAAAAAATTAAATAGTTCAACAAATATTGGTAAAAATATAAAAAGGCACACTTATATAAGATATATCGACAGTCAATAATAAAAATTTGTCAACTTTTCTCTTATGTTAATGCATATCAGATATAGTTTTTATTTTACATTGTCAAGATATAAAAGTCAATATATTTGTGATTTTAAAGCTAAGACAGGTACTCTCACATACATTCTGAGTGAATATGAATTGGTAAGCCTTTTTTGAAGAGGAATTTTCTCAACATTTATCAAAATTTTAAATTGTTCTTAAATATTGACTGAAATTCAGGTTGAAACCCAAATAAATTATCATTGCATTTCCTCCAGATTTGCAAAAAACATAAATTAAAATTTAACACAACCAAACTATAGCACATGCATAATGCAGTAGAACCGTTCCTATATTGCTGTGAAAGTGTAATGTATAATCATTTTGTTTAACAGCTTTTTGTTGTATAGTAAATATCGAGTTACTAATACCCTAAGACTCAGCAATTCCATCCTTTGGAATATATCATAAATTATACACCGAGATGTATCTGAGAATATATAGAACATTATTTATAAGAAGCTAAATGATAAATGTGCAATTGAATTGTGGCAGCAGTATGCAATGGATTACTATAAAGAAACTACAAATATACACAATCAGATGCATGATTCTTAAAAATAAAATATCGTTAAAGATATAAGGCACCATATGATTCTATGTATGTAAATTTTAAAAACTGAACTAAGTGAATGATATTGATATGTTGAATAGGCATGAATATAATTAATGGGTGGTAAAGCTCTAAAAAGGCATAATTATCACTAATCTCAGGATGACAGTAAACTTGGAAGGACAAAAATATGTCTTGATGGAAAAGGTACACAGACAGTTTCTAAAGAGGTACTAGTCTTGAAAAGCCACACATGTTTTAGACCCTCTTAACTGTGATCGATGCACTACTTTAAAATAAGATTAAAAGGTGAAATAATGTGAGGAAAATGTTGTTAAATAGATAGAAGATGATGAGGCTATATTTTGTACTGATCCAGATGGCAGATATAATCACTGGATGAAATTTGGAAGGAATCTTTTTATTTATTTATTTATTTATTTATTTATTTATTTATTTATTAGAAGTAGGGGAAGTAGGGAGGATGTGGTAAGAGTTAATTGTCTTTCCCCCACCCCCCCGCAGCATTTCATAGAAACTTTATAATATTACTTTTCTAAAAAATTGAAATTCATGACCTCATCCATACTTGCTGTAGTTTCTGGCCTGGACTACTGCAAAAGCTTTCTCATTGGTCTCCCTGCCACTGTTCTTTCACTTATTATGGTCCTTTCTTTACTCAACTATTTACGGGATCTTAGAAACAATATATCAGGTAATGTAACCACTACTAACATAATAAATATGTTAACCTATTACAAAAATAAATTTTTTAAATTCTTACTAGTGCCTAAAAAAATGGAGCATGATTTGTTTCTTTATGGAGAGTGGGAAGAAGGGAGAAAGAGAAGATAAGAGGAAGAAGACAGTGGAATGGGCTGGAGGAGTTGGGAAGCAGAGAGGACTGAGAAGACTTAAATCTTCATGAGTCTTTTATTATGAGCATTATGTTTATAAACAGAAAAATTGGATACCATTTAATCAACCACAAAATTATTTTAGAAGTCATGGGAATTTGACAGCAAACTGAATGGAGAAATATGAGTATTTTTTAAATACTCATTTCAATTATGCATAAGTACTTTTTTAGATATACTGAAAATATGCCCTTTTTTATAAGAAGCCAAACATTAAGCATGCTATTAGTCACATTGTGTTGATAATATGGTCATTCTCTCATTATAAAGGATGGCTTTTAGAAACAATGGAGCATGTTGGACAATTATTGTCAGAATGAACAGCTCTATACCAACTATTTCAGAATCAGAATTTTTGATATTGGCAGTCATTTTTGTATCCAGATGGATAATACTAAACTTGTCTGTCTATCAGATTAATTCATTTCGTGATTTGAGGTAACATTTCACAGTTTTTCATCCTGACAAATATATTAAAATGTAGTTTAACTGAAAAATAATTTTCAAAAGTTATTTTTTATTTATTGTATGTTCATGTTTTTGTTTTTTCTGTTTATTAATGACTGAGCTCTACAACCTTCAGGCCTTTTCATTGAAATATGATTTCTGTCAATTATGGTGATAGAATGTAAGGTTTTAATTTGGAACTGGTGTCAACATTTTAGCAGCAAGCCTGAATATTTCTGGCCCAGCTTAACCTCATTTGGCATATGCAGGCCAACTTTGCATAATCGAGATGATCTATACCTTTCTGTTTATAACTGTATATTATTATAATATATCTTACATACCTCATTTATCTCTCTATTTCCATCATCATAATTTATTACTTGACTTTTATTTCTATGTCTTTAATTACTGTATTATATCAGTATATATTATTAAAAATTCACAATAAAACTTATTTGGATATAGCTTAAAATTGATCAGGGTTCACTTTTTTTATATATCCTTATGAATGAAAGGCACAGGTAAAAAAAAAAAGTAACAGGAAAAACATGAGGCTGTAAAAACGTGGTATTTTCTTTGAGAAATGAGGCTATATTTGTATGTAACACATTATTGACACTAAAAAATTTAAATAGTGTTGTTACATGGAACAGTCTTAAGTAAGCTGAATCAACATTTTCAAAGCACTGTGAGTACATTAGTTGAAATATTGACAAATTTTACTAAATGGACCAATACGATTCTAAAGAACTGACTTTTTTCCCTGTGTCTAATTCATTTGTATGAGAATATTTACTCCTAGAATGTAAGCTCCTTTAAGGTGAGAGTCTATTCTAATTCATCTTCTTATCCACTTTAACAACTAGCATATCAACCTATAAATCATGCAAACTAGTATTCTAAGAACTATCATTATTAGCAATAATAATGCAAATAAATTATAGTTATTGAGCTCTACAATGTGCCAGACACAAGTTTTGCATGTCCTAATCAATTTAAAATTAATAGTAACTTAATTAAGTAGATATTAATATCAATATTGTTCTACTAAGTATGTCACATAACATGTTGAAGTTGTATAGTTAAAGTCTCAGTAAATTGCATGCTCATGCATTAAAATGTAAAAAAATAAAAAAGAGAAAGAACTTTTTGTAATTTGAATTTCCAAAAGAGATTTAGAGGAGTTTGAACAATGGCAAATTAACTGTGTTGACTGGGCAAAAACTGGGCAAGGATGAGCTATCATTATCCCTTCATTAAATTAGATTTATTGGACCTTGGCCAAACTCAGAATAAGGAGGTAGTAATAAAAAAAACTTGTTCTGACCTTTTTCTAGCTTGTAATTTCTTCTGAAAGTTTAATATTATTCTTCCTATAAAAACCTGTTTATAATTGGATTGATTTTTTTCAAAACCAATACAAGTAATTATTTTTTGTTGTTTTTGTTTGTTCGATGAACTATACCTTTACTTAAATGAATAGGTGCTTCATCAGGTACATTGATTTCTTCAGTACATGAACACAGGAAATGATGTGATTTCTCAAGAAGGATGGCAAAACTAGATGACAGTACTCAGCCAGAAGCTCATTACTGTTTTTAAAGGAGTAGGAATTAAGATGCAATTTTGAATAAAATTGATATTGAAAAAACTAAGATACTGTTTTTGACATTACTTCATATGTAAGTTAGCAAAAATAGTTGAAGTGATCCTGAATGTGCATATTAAATACTTAAATTTCTTATTTCACAATGGCAGACTTGCTCCAAAACAGAATTCTTTTTTCTTCAGATGAATATCAGCTTTTGAGTCTTTGTTCTTATAAAACTGAAAACAGTTATCTATTTTTAGCTATTATATCAATTTTACATTTTTAATCAGCTTATTGAAAGCAGGTGTTTAATTAAACTTGCCTTAGGTCACCCTTATCCTGGAGCTATCTAGCCCAGTGCACTGGAAAGCACATAATACCTGTTAATATTTACAGAAATGCTAAACATTATTTGTTATTAATAATTTGGCCTTTGTTAAATTATTTACCACATTCAGGTATTGTTTTCTTTACATATACAATTCAGGGATGAGATTTTAAGCATTCAACAAAATGTTTGATTATCAGTTCCACAAATTATTGAGAATATATTTTTCTTCCAATTTATTTATTATACATGCCACACACACCTCTCACAGATAGATCATGGTTTTGTGGTTTTATAATCCATTGAGAGTAGACATCTCTGATATCTAGTAGATATCTAGTAAACAGAGGCCTCAATATATTTTTGTGGTTTCCTTCTGTTGTTTCAGCAGGCTAGTTTGATTATAAGGTTTAGTTTTCTTCTAATATCAGATAACCATTAATTAATCAATAATTCTTTTTGTCCTTTTAGTTAAATATTGACATTCATTGAATTTGTCCCAAGTTAAAATTATTATTATACTTTGACCTTCATGTTTAAAGTAAGGCCTATTTTTAGCTCTACAGTTTCAATATAAATTAACATTGAGCAATTACTTCATAGAGCTTTATTAAATTTGAAAGGGGTTTGAGCCTTTAACAAACACTAGTATCAAGTTTAGATGCAGACTTGTAATTTTTTTCCTTGTTTATTTATTTTTGGTACATCCATACATACAGACATTTTTAAGTATAGTTTGATGGTCAACATGTTCCTTCACAATCTTTTTGATAGCTTGATTCTATTCAAAGTTTCATAGAATTGCAAATCACTTCTGTAGGTCCTTACCTCCTTTTAACAGTTTTTATGAATTAAAACTTTAAAACTGTAAAAGCAAGCAACATATTGCATATAAATTACGAGTGAAATCTGATGTATTTCTGATAGTGAAATGAAAATTAACAGTTAAAATTAACTTGAAAGTCAACCATCATTATGCTTTGCACTATCTAAATTTAAGGAAAACATGTAAATGTAAATTATTATTGTTTATCTTCCTGTCTCTACAATTGCCTCATTTTAGTCTTCAACACAAAAACCTGAGTATTCTTATATTAAGACTTTAAATCAGATCCTGTTATCCTTCTGTATCAAATCCTTCCATCACCTCCCATCTCATTTTGTCTCATAAACATCTACAAGATTTTACACAATTTGGCTTCCTACACCTCCTTGAACCCACCTACTCTTTTGTTCCAACCACATTTGTTCCTTGTCATTTCCCCTTAAAAATGCCTAGCAAACTCCCCACTTGGGGCATTTCTACCTTTTCTTTTCTCTTTCTAGAGTGCTCTTCCCTTCAAGTTCTCCTTGGCTCATTTCTTCATATACTTCCAAAAATGGGTACAACATCAACTTTTCAGTGATCAGTTTCTACATTCTAAATAATACCCTAGTAACATAACCAACTCTTCCTGTTAACTTTCCTACCTTATTTTTCATCACAGAAATTACCATCTTCTAATGTACTAGACATCAAGTTTTGGGGAAACAAGTTTTTTTTTGTTTGTTTTTCACCTTGATTTCTACTTACTGTATCTTATTTTGGGAGTTGTAAAACATAAAGCAAAATTAAACTACTTAAGTTCTCATCAGTTGTGGAAAATCAAAATATATATGGCACAGATTTGTCCCTTGAACATTCAAATTCATTCATCCATTCATTGTGTTCATGAGCACCAATTGGACAGCATTAGAACATCCCTTCTAAACCTTCCTCAAATGGAGAAAATGTTAGTATTCGGTGAAATAAGGCAATCATGTAAATATTTTTTTAAACATTTATTGGGCAAGTTTGCTTTACTATTTTTGAAAAGGACAGATAATGACTGAATAAAATATTGAAAACATTTCCATTATTACCCATTATTATAATTCTTACTATAATTCTACTACCATTCATAAAAGCAGACCCATTATTACTGAGAATTTTGCTAATAACCTCAAGGTCTTTAGTAGAACATTTAAGTCAATTTTAAAAAGACATATTTGAAAGCATCTATATAATTTTCTTAAAAGTTAGAAAGGCCATACTCATCTGTAATATTGGAAATTATTCAACTAAGCACAGGCATACCTTATTTTATCTCACTTCACTTATTGACATTTGCAGATTTTTTTTTTTTTTTTTTTTTTTTTTACAAATTGAAGGTTTGTAGCAACCTTGACTTGAACAAGTCAATTGACACCATTTTTCCACCAGCATTTACTCCATGTCTCTATGTCACATTTTGGTAATTCTTTCAATATTTCAAACTTTTTCATTATTATGATATTTGTTATGGCGATTGGAGATTAGTGATATTTTATGTTACTATTGTCATTGTTTTAGGGCACTATGAATCATGCCAACATAAAATGGCAAACTAAATCAATAAATTTGTGTGTTCTGACTGCTCCATCAACTGTTCCTCTATCTCTCTTCCTCTCTTTGGACTTTTCTATCCCCTGAGACACAGCAATATTGAAATTAGGTCAATTAATAACCCTACAATGTTCCTTCAGAGTTCAAGTGAAAAGAAGAATTGCTTATCTCTCACTTCAAATCAAAAATTAATATGATTAAGTTTAGTGAGAAAGCACATCTGAAGCTGAGATAGGCCTAAAGCTAGGCCTCTTGAGCAAAAACAGTTAGCCAAGTTGTGATTTTAAAAAGAAAAGTTTTTGAAGGAAATTAAAAGTGCTACTTCAGTGAACACATGAATGACAGGAAGTGAAACAGCTTTATTACTAATCTGTGGTCTGGATAAAAGGTTACACCAGCCACAACATTCCCTTAACCCAAAGCCTAACCCAGATCAAGGCTCTAACTCTATTCAATTCTATAAAGGCTGAGACAGATGAGGAAGCTGTAGAAGAAAAGTTTGAAGCTAAGCAGAGTTTGGTTCACAAGGCTTAAGGAAAGATGCTGTCTCTGAATATAATAGTGATGATGTAGAAGCTTCAGCAAGTTATCCAGAAGATCTAGCTAAAATAATTAATAAATGTTACTATGCTAAACAATAGATTAGTAGATGACTTAGTAGAGAATGTAAACAGAACATTCTTTCATTGGAAGAAGTCATACAGGACGTTCATAGCTAAAGAGAAGTCAGTGTTCAGCTTCAAAGTCTAAAAGGACAGGTTGACTTTTTTGTTAGGATCTAATACAGCTGGTGACTTTAAGCTGGAACTAAGACAACTGGTGACTTTAATGGTTATTTACTGTTCAGAAAAATCCTCGAGGGTCTTAAGCATTATGCTCAATCTATTCTGTTTATGCTCTATAAATGGAATAACAATGCCTGGATGACAGCATATCTGTTTATAACATGGTTCACTGAGTATATTAAGCCCAATCAGAAGACCTACTGCTCGGAAAAAAAGATTTCTTTCAGAATATTACTGTTCCTTGACAATACATCTGGTCACCCAAGGACTTTGAGGGAGAAAGGTAATGAGATTAATGTTATTTTTATGGCTGCTGACACAATATTCATTCTGCTATGCATAGATCAAGGACTTTGACTTTTAAGTCTTATTATTTAAAAAAATACAATTTGTAAGTATATAGCTGCCATAGAAAGTCATTTCTCTGATGGATCTGACCAAGTAAATTGAAAACCTCTGGAAAAGATGCACCATTCTCGATGCTGTTAAAAATATTGTTGATTCATGGGAAGAGGTCAAAATGTCAACATTAACAGGATTTTGGAAGAAGTTGATTCCAACCTTTATGGATGACTTTGAGAGGTTCAAGACTTCAGCAGAAGAAGTAACTGCGGGTGTGGTGGAAATAGCAAGAGAACTAGGATTAGAAGCAGAGCCTGAAGGTATGAGTGAATTGCTACAATCTCATGATAAAACTTTAATGGATGAGGAGTTGCTTCTCATCCCTTAGCAAAGAAAGTGGTTTCTTGAGTTAGAATCTACTCCTGGTGAAGATATGAAGGTTGTCAAAATGACAAGATAAGATTTAGAATATTACATAAACTTAGTTGAAAAAGCAGAAGCAGGATTTGAGAGGATTGACTCCAATTGTGAATGAAGTTCTACTGTGGATAAAATGCTATCAAACAGCATCACATGCTACAGAGAAATCGTTAATGAAAGGAAGAATCGACATGATGAACTTCACCATTGTGTTAAGAAATTGCTATAGCTACCTCAACCTTCAGTCATCAGCCATGGACACTGAGGCAAGACCCTTCAGCAGCAAAAAGATTACAACTTCACTGCAAGCAATTATATGCTAACAAATTGGACAATCTGGAAGAAATAGATACATTCCTAGAAACATACAATCTCCCAAGGCTGAGTCAAGAAGAAACAGAAAATCTGAACTGACCAATTACCACCATGAAATACAATCAGCATCAAAAACCTCTCAAAAAACAAATCCTGGACAAGATGGCTTTATAGGTGAATTTTACCAAACATTCAAAGAAGAATTAACACCTATTCTTCTCAAGCTATTTCAAAAAATTGAAGAAGAGGAAGGGCTCCCTAACTCCTTTTATGAGGCCACCATTGCCTTGATTCCAAAAAGACAAAGACATTGCAAAAAAAAAAAAAAAAAAAAAAAAAAAAAAAAAAAAAAAAAAAAAAAAAACAAACAAACAAAAAAAACTATAGGCTGATATCTTTTATAAATATTGATACAAAAATCCTCAACAAAATATTAGTGAGACAAATTTAGCAATACATTAAAAATATTACACACCATGATCAAGTTGTATTTATTCCTGGGTTGAAAAGTTGGTACGATCTCTACAAATCAATTAATGTGATACATCACATTAACAAATCAAAAGATAAAAACCATATGATCACATCAATAGATGCAGAAAAAGCATTCAACAAAATCCATCATCCACTTAGAATAAAATCTCTTAGCAAAGTGGGAATAGAGGGGACATACCTCAACATAAGACAGGCCATATATGACAAACCTACAACTAACATCATAATGGGGAAAGGAGAAAAGTGTTTTCCTTAAGATCAGGAACAAGACAGGATGCCCAGTTTCACCACTCCTCTTTAACACTGTATTGGAAGTCTTAGCCACAGCAATAAGATGAGAAACAGAAATAAAAGGCATCCAAATCAGAAAGAAAGAAGTAGAACTCTCGTTATCTACCGATGACATGAAACTAAATATAGAGAACCCTAAAGATTCCACCAAAAAACTGTTAGAACTGATCAATGAATTCAGTAAAGTAGCAGGTTACAAAATAAATATTCAGGAGTCAGTGGCATTTTTATACATCAATAATGAATTTTTGGAAAGAGAAATTAAGAAAATAATCCCATTTACAATTGCATCAAAAACTATAAAATATCTGGAATCAAATTAACCAAGGAGATAAAAGACCTGTTCTCAGAAAATTATAAGTCATTGAAAGAAGAAATTGAAGAAGATACAAATAAATGGAAGCATATACCATGCTAATGAGTAGGAAGAATCAACATCATTAAAATGGCCATACTACCCAACACCAATCTATAGATTCAGTGCAATCCCTATCAAAATATGGCATTTTTTAGAGAGCTAGAACAAATCCTAAAATTTATATGGAACTATAAAAGACCCCAAATAGCTACTACAATCTCAAGGAAAAAAAGAACAAAGTTGGAGATCTCATACATACTGATATTAAACTATACTACAAGGCTACAAAAATCAAAACAGTATGATACTGACATAAAAACGAGTACATAGATCAATGGAACAGAATAGAGAGCTCAAAAATAAATCCACACCTATAAATTCACTTAATATATGACAAAGGAGGCAAGAATACACAATAGGGTAAAGATAGTCTCTGCAGTAAATGGTGTTGGGAAAATTGGACAGATACATGCAAAAAAAAAAAAAAAGAAACTAGACCACCTTCTTACACTATATACAAGAACAGACTCAAAATGGATTAAAGACTTAAATGTAAGACCTGAATTTATAAAACATCTAGAAGAAAACATAGGTAGTTAACTCTCTGATATTACTAGCAGTAATTTCTTTTCAGATATATCTCCCTAGGCAAGGGAAACAAAAGAAAAAATAAACAAATGAGATTACATCAAACTAAAAAGCTTTGTACAGCAAAGGAAACCATCAACAAAACAAAAAGGCAACCAATTGATTGGGAGAAGATATTTGCTAATGGTATATCTAATAAGGGGTTAATATCCAAAATATATAGAGAACTCATAAAAATCAACAACAACAAAAAAAACAAACAATCCAATTAAAAAATGGACAGAAGACCTGAACAGATACTTCTCCAAAGAGGAAATACAGATGGCGAATAGACATATGAAAAGATACTCAAGATCACTAATCATCAGAGAAATGCAAATTAAAACTGCAATGAGATATCACCTCATACTTGTTGGAATGGCTATCATCAATAAATCAAAGAACAAGTGTTGGCAAGGTTGTGCAGAAAAGGGAACCCTTGTACATTGTTGGTGGGATTGCAAATTGGTACAGCTACTATGGAAGAGTCTGGAGGTTTCTCAAAAAATTAAAAATGGATATACCTCTTGACCCAGCATTTGCACTTCTGGGTTTTTATACAAAGAAAACCAAAACAATAATTTGTAAAGATCTAAGCACCCCAGTATTAATGACAGCAAAATTTACAATAGCCAGACATAATGCTGTTGCACAATGAATACACTACAGCATAATGCAGTCATAAATTTCACATGCACTGGGAAAACAAAAATTTTGTGTAACTAACATCATTATGACATTTACTTTATTGAGGTGGCCTGCAACTGAAACTGCAGTTTCTCTGATGCATGGTTGTGTTTAGAAGTGATCATTGCAAGTGGTAGAAACTTGCAATTAAAGCATTATATTTTCATATTAAAAAAAAAAAAAAACTGGTTTCAAAGCACTCCTTCCACACATCAGGGAAACTTTTAAATTTAATAACGTGCTGATTACGCCCTTGGGTATTCTAAATGGTTCCAAATGATGGAGGGAAAAAATACACACTGCTTGCTTTCTGTGGGCCTCTAACTAAAAATTAATACAGCTGTGTTTTTTCATTGTTGTGCTAATTATAAATAAGTTGCATTCTTAAGCGATTATTAATAATATTTTAAGTCTTTCCTAAATTTTTCAACAACCTATTTTAAATTATTAAATAGATATTTTAAATCAGTCTGTAAAAATTTATCAGCTAAAAATATTATATAAAACTAATTAGTCATTAAAATAATAGGTTATTTAAAAACAATAGGTGTTATGGTTTCGAGATAATATGTATGTGTATACATATGTATATAATTTCTATTTTATTTATATATCTAACATATATGTAAATGATTGAGTTGTCTTACCATACAAATTATAAACTACAAAGATGAGACAATTTTTAAATAATGGTTGTTAGAGAATTGTAATGTGGTTGAATTCCAATCATGTCTTACATGAAAAAGTCAACATTTTAAAAATTTAATTTAATAGGAGAGCATTATTCTTCAATCAATAAACCATATTAAATTATAATTAAATTAATTTAATGATGTCAGTTTTAATTCTTCACTATTTGTTTCAAGTTATTTCTCTTTGTAAGTGAATCGCTACCTCAATTACTTTTAATTTTTCATCAAGTGAAAAAATAAGTGATTTCAATATGATATTTGATCTGATGAAGCATAATGTTTTGAAGAAGTTTCATGTAAGTTTTGAGCTTGATTAATTACTTCTACTATAGTCTTGATTTGAATTTTAAAAATAAATATTAGAATTTATTATTGATAACAGTAAATCAGGATTTTACAA
Source organism: Eidolon dupreanum (assembly GCA_028627145.1). Lineage (NCBI taxonomy): Eukaryota > Metazoa > Chordata > Mammalia > Chiroptera > Pteropodidae > Eidolon > Eidolon dupreanum. Next base: position 26,302,054 of record CM053508.1, read on the forward strand.
AAATATTAAGAATCTTAAAAAATAAAAATTACCACTCTAGATTCATGTATTCATTCAGTTTCTTTCTGTACATGTGTACGTGTGTGTGCATGGGTAATTGTGGCAACTGGCATTCTACTGTACACAAAAATGAAAGTAGAGTCCTTGATTTCAAGGAGCCACGTCAAATGGCAGACAGAAAAATATTCTTTATTACATTTCGGGTGATTACATTATAAGGTGCTGTGGTAAAATATAGAATGAAGGAGAACAAAAACCAAACTGCACTGTAAATATAATAGCATAAATAGTAGGAGAAATTTGAAGAAGCATAGGTTATATTAGGACGAGATAGATTGTCTACTTACACTGTGCCAGATTGAGAAGAGTTATGTTCTAAGAGCTAAGTACATAGAAAATCCTAAACTATCTCTACAGTCATACGATGTATAAAATGTTAAAGTCACCTAATAGTTGTAAATACGTTTGCATTTTAGGACATTGATGAAAAACTGGAAGGCGTTTTATTTTAGAAGAAAATGGGAGTCAATGATATTAGATTAACTGAGGATATCAATTTTTTTCAAACTTAATTTCATGAGATTGCTTAACCCCTTAACTCCATATCTTTTATACTGCACCAAGATGTCAATTCTAAACATACAAAGAAACAAAGAAAAAGTAGAAAGGAAAAATTAATATAACATCTTTGCTCTTGCTTAAAAGGAGTCAGTCTAAACATTATGTCCATTTGGACCTGGTTTACAGCGGCCAAGTGTTTGAGGTATTCGAAGATACATCTTTAGTTGCAGCAGAGATGATCTGATCTCTCTGCCCCTGCAGGCCCCAATCTAAGAATTCTGTACTTTCTCCTACTTTATACATTAGACTCCATCAGATTGTTTCCCTTTCTTTCAGGGACATTGATATGTTTGAATGCAACTATTCATATATTAAAAAAAACTGTAGTGTAACTAAACTATGTCAGGCTACATAGTAGGTATAAGGATAAAAGTATTTGCTGTACATTAGCAGATTCTAAGAATGCTACTGATATAAAAATAGCTCCTAAGTGTTCCAGCTTCACTCTAATAAAATATCATGCAAAGGCTAATTATTTGAATATAATGCTAACAGCCACATTTGAAAGTCACACTACTGGGTATTTAACCCAAAGACTTGAAAACTCATATCTGAAAAGATATTTGCATTCTGATAATCATAGCAGCATTATTCACAGTGGCCAGGACATGGAAGTAACTAAAGTGCCCTACGATAGATGATTGGATAAAGAAGCTGTGATACATATACAGTGGAATATCACTCAGCCATAAGAAGAGATGAAATATTGCCATTTGTGACAACATTGATGGACCTCGAGATAATTGGCTTAAGAGAAATAAACCAGACAGAAAAAGTTGAAAGTCATATGATATCACTTATATGTGGGATATAAACCTGAAAGTAACAAATGAACAGGAGAAACAGAGACTCATGGACATGGACAGTAGACTAGTGGTTACCAGAGGGTAGAGGGGAGAGTGAAGGGAGGAGATAGATAGGCAGAAAAGGGGTCAAATATGTGGTGACAGAAAGAAATCTAACTATGGGAGATGAACACACAATGTAAATATATATATGCCTTAGTGTTAAAATGTGTAGCAGAAACTTACTGGATTTCCTTAACCAATGTCACCAAAAAATAATTGATTAATTTAAAAGAAGTATCATACTCTATTACCCCTTCAGAAACACACTTTAAAAAATGTGTTATTTACATCTGAATCAGATAGCAAGGACACATATTTTGAAAAAGCAATTTGTGGCTGAGACAAGGTTGGAAGCAAAGAGTACACTACTGGGCACTATTACACACAGGAGAGGATAGAGGCTGGAGCATGGTAATAACAGTGGAGCAAGTAAGAGATATGTAGAGTCATTATATGTTTTGAATGGAAAATGGGATTTGCTAATAGTTTGAATGTGAGAAGTGAGAGAATAGGAAAAGTCAGGATAAGTTATTTTGTTGTTGAGTTGTATGAGTTCATTATATATTTTGGATATTAGCCCCTTATTGGAGGTATTGTTTGCAAATATCTTCCATTTGGTTGGTTACCTTTCTGTCTTGTTGATTTTTTTTTTTTTTTTCTCTATCTGCTTCTTTAGTTTGGTAGCATTCTATGATTTTTTTTTCCCCTCTGTGTTTTTATGTTTTGTTTTGTTTATGTCATGTATCTCACTTATAGATTTTTGTTTTATGGTTACCATTATGTTTATGCAAAAAAGAAAAGTTTTGTATGTATAATAGTCCTATTTCTTCAGATTGCATCTAATCTTCATTCACCTGTACACATTTAGTCCTTTTGTCCTCTTTTATGTTGTTGTTGTCATCACAAATCATTCCTTTTCATGCTGTGTGTTCATTTCTAAATTACGTTTGCTATAGTCTTTTTTATCAATGCTTTAACCCCATTTAAACTTTGTTATATTTCAGTGTTTAATATCCTATTCTGAAAAAGTTACAATTTCCTGCTTCCATATATCTGTTTTCTTACTTAGAGTTGTTTATCCTCTTGTGTTTTTATATTAGGTAGAAGAGCTCCTTTTAATTTTTCTTGTAATGCAGAGCTTGTGGTAAATTCCATCAGCTTCTGTTGGTCTGGAAAAGCCTTCATTTTTTTCTTGATATTTAAGATACCTTTGCTGGATATATTGTTCTTGGCTTATGATTTCTCTCTCAACATTTTGAATATTTGATCTCCTAGCATATAGGATTTTGCTGAAAAATTCAATGATACTTTGATGGTGTTTCCATTATAGGTTTCCATCTTCTTTTTCCCTGGCTGCCTTGAGAATTCTTTGTGTTTGTATTAACTTTTTACAGCTTTAATATAATTTTCCTTAGAGAACATCTTTTTTTCTCTGAGATAATTAGGTTTTCTGTTGGCTTCTTTAATTCGAGGGTCCGTCTCTTTCCATAGGTTTGGGAATTCTTATCAATTATTTGTTTTAATAGGCTTTCTGTTTCCTTCTCCTTCAGCTATAACCATTATTCTTATATTGCTCTTCCTAGTGGAGTCAGATACTTCTAGTAGAATTCTTTCATTTTTTCTCTAAATTTTCTTCTTCTACCTTCTTCTTCTCTAGATTTCTGTCTTAAATATCACTAATTCTTTCCTCCATCAAGTCTCTTCTATTTCCTAAGCTCTCTAATTCATTCATCTATTTATTGAGTTCTTCTGCTTCAAAATTTCTGTTTTTTTTATAGTTTTGATCTTTTTAGTATTTATTTTGTTCATTGTTTTTATTCCTGAACTCATTGAACTGCCTTTCTAAGTTTTCTTGTATATCATTGCATTTTTTTTGTTTTTTTTTTTTAGAACTGCAATCTTGAATTTTCTGTCTTTTAAATCACAACCTTCCATGTAAGTTTATTTTTTGGAGATTTTTATTTTATTTTATTTTATTTTATTTTTCTGAACTATGTTATTACCTTGGTTATTTATGGCACTTGATAGATTACTTCTTTGTCTGGGTCTTTGAGGAAATTGACCTTTTTTTTTTAAGTACTGATTTCTTTTAACTGGTTAGCAGATTAATAAGAGGTCTTTCTTTTGTTTTCCAGTAGGTGGTGCTATAGTGCATATTTTTACTTTAATTTACCTGCACTGCTGGGACATCCAGGATCTCTGTAGAGTTGTTTTGCATCAGCCATGGGAAATACCCCTTATTCCCCAAGGAGGTGGGCATCCTTGTTATGACCCAGTCACCTTGATATCAAGGCACCACGCCCATAGTGGGACATAGTGAGAGATGGGAATTCTAGCCTATGTGTTCTAGAGTCTGCATTTCTGTAGCCAGAAGCTGCTAGCTACCGCACTCTGAGTTATCCCAGTTCCTCTACCAGATTTTGCCTACAGTGTGTGAGGAAGAGAGAAGTGGGTTGTCTCGTGTCTATGGCTTCGTTTTTTTTCCCACTGTTTTTAATTGAAGTGAGTACAGACCAGTTAGGCAGAAACATTCCATCTACCCCTTCATGTTCTGTTGAGTGAGGGTTGTAATGTAGAGCGGAGAGGGTTGGAGGTTAGAGGAGATTGAAGGGGACATATTCCATGCCTGAGGGTTTGATCCCCTGGTAGTGGCAGTTGATCAACCATTGCCACCCTTTGGACCACTTCTCTGCCCCTGACCCTGGACTCAACCTCAATGTGTACTGGACACTCAAGTGGGATTGTTGCCTCTGGTTGTATGGTCTGCCCATTGGGGGTTGTACTCTGCACTCTGCTGCTATTTTGTTGTTGGGGCTTTGGTGAGTGCTGGACTGCATTTGTGACTCTTGTCTCTATCCTTCCCTCACTCCTGCCTCTCTACTAGCTTCAAAACACACATCTTCAGATGTCTCAATGCATATATCTCTCAGATGTGTTTGTGTGTTGAACGGAGGATCTTTTGATGAATTATAGTTGTCCAACTTGTTATAACTTTAAGAGAAATAACCAGGAGGTGTCTTATGCCACCACGATGCTAACATTACCCTTTCCCTTTATATCAAACACATTTTCCTTATTATTAGGAAAAAGATAAGGATGTCTGTTTTCAACAATTTTAATGATCATTATCCTGAGCAATAAGAATAAAGGATAATTGAAAGCTTAATTGAAAAGAAAAAAATAGAAACTATCTCAATTTGAAGATAGCACGATTAAGTAGAAAATTCTAAAAATCTACCGATTAACTATGTAAATGAGAGTGTAGCAAAATCTAAGGATGCAATATCAGTAAACAAAAATAAAATGTATTTCTATAAATTAACAGAAAATAACTGGAAATATTTTAAATTCCATTTTCTATAGGTTTAAAACCATAAAATATGTATGGGGGATTTAAATAAAATATCTACAAGGCCTGTACATAGAATAGTACAGAGCAACCTTGAGAGAAATTAAGCAAAGTCTAAATAAATGGAGAGATATAATGTGTCCATAGATTGAAAGATACAATAATTTTGAGTTATTAAATGTCACATTAATTAATTCAATACAATATGAATTATAATCACAGGAAACTTTTTTTGCTAGAAATTAATAAATATTTTTATAATTTTAATAGAAATACAGAGGACTTAAAGTAGTAAAAACAATCCTGTAAACATAGTGCTTATTTGGAGGACATACACTAACTGATTTTGACATTTACTTTAATAATATAATATTTTAAAAAATGTGATATTAGCCTAAGAATAAATATGAATGAAACAAAATGAAGAATTCAGAAATAGATCCACACTTATATGTTAAGTTGATATGAGACAAAGACAAAAAAGAAAGTCAATAGCAAAAAAGGATCTTTTCAACAAATGACACTGGAACCATGATGAACTTTTTCATTTCTATTTTATCTGTGACATCCTCTATATGCTTTCTGTGCCTTTCAGCCCTTTCTATGTAAGGTCTTTTTCTCCACGGTTTTTGTCACATTCATTTAAATACTTAGAAATTTCATCATTCTTGAAAACCACAAGTGACATAAAATCAAAATAAAACAACAAGCATAGTGTAATGGATAATAGCAATGGAATTATGTTAAAGAGTATAGCTGGGATTAAAGGGTCCAAAAGTAAGACTTAGAAATATAATCATGGAGAGTTAGTGACAGGGTAGCTTCAAACAAAAATTTGAAAACAAAAATATATGTTTAATTGTTCTTGTTTCTATTGTCATTGCTCTTATTTTGATTTTCTTTGGTAACCGTTGTCTTCTAAAATTGTAAATACAAAACATAACAGCAGTGTCTGATGTCGAGGTGCTGGTGAACACCAGCCAGTGGGCTCTATGAAATACATCCTGACAATAGCGCCTCTATTCATATACACCTTCATGTATTGCAAGACGAGCTCTGAGCCAGCAAGCAGAAATAAAGAGACAAACAATAATCTTTCCTATCTTCCAGGAAGTCATCCTGTAGATCTACATACAGGAAAATAAACCAACAATTTATATCTACTGAGTGAGGGGAATGACATGATAGATTAGGACTCAGGATTTGTGGCACTCAGACAAAGAACATCTAACTCATGTGAGGAGTGGAAGTTGATTGTAAAGAAAACTATGCTAAAAGGTCTGCAGTAAAAATAAGGCTTCTAAGCACAAGTGCTCCTGAATTGATTCTTTAACCCATTTCCTGTTTAGAAAAAAAAAAGCGCAGCTCACTGCCAGTGTTAATTTAATTTTATATAAACATGCTCTTTGAGGCTGAAGCAAATCTGACTGGTTTTCAACGTGAAAATAAAATATACAGAACTGTTCTTGGAGTTTTATCTAAATAGAGCTTGTCTCTAATTCTAATGTAACAGAAATGTATATGATGATCAGTATTTAATAATTATTTTGTTGTATGGTAAATTTCAAAGTACAGAACAACGCAGAATAGAACATCTGGGATTTGACATTTTCAGTGATTGAGAATTACTATATTTTATTAAGGGCAATACCACTACCGAAAACAAAATGCTATGAATAGAATGATGTCATTTGTTTCCGAAGACTGTCGATATACTAGAACGATGTGAAAACAATAAAAAAAGTGAGAAATTTTGTGGCAAACTTTGGGGGTAAGGTTAGGGCTATAATCTACAAGTTTTTTCAGGGCAAACGTTACAGCCACAGCACTGCTGGTGAGTATTCTTGGGGCAAACAGGAAATGAATTAAGAAAAGTGGACTGAACTGTGTGCAGTGCCAGATGAGTACTAGAGTAATTGGAAGGACCGCTTCATGAATTGTATAAATGTCTAACATTTTTAAACTTAATAAAAAAAAAGAAGTGGCCTGTGATCAAATGTTAAAAGAATTAAAGAGTACCACTATTTTCCAGGCAGTGGACAAGCTAATGTATGTGTACTGTATATTGTTTTTTAACTTTTGCAGCAAATAAATGAAGTATTTTTATTAAAGTCTAGAGAAGTTAACTGATTTGCCCAAGATGAATTTATAGCAAAATAAAGATTTAAATTCAGTTTATAAAAACACCAAAGGCTGGCTTCTTTCCATTACAACAGTGATTCTTAACTGTATGATTTTGTTCCCTGAAATATATTCAGCTCTGTCTGGAGACATTTTTAGTTGTCACAACTGGGAGAGAGGTGCTACTAGCATGTAGGGAATAGAGACCAGGAATGCTACTAAACATTCTGCAATGTATGGTCCTGTCCCTGCAACAAACAATGATTCATCCCAAAATGCCAGTAAAGCTAAAGTTGAGAAACTCTGCATTATAGCATGGCAAGTAGAGATGGCCAAAAGTGTTTTCTTCAGGCAGAAGGGATAGTATGTTCTAAAGAGATACAAGAGAATATCAGTTTGAATAGCTGCAGTAGAATGCCATGATAAACTGAAACGTATTCTAATACCAGTATTGTACTTAAGAAAAATGCCAAAATATATTATACTTTTTAAAAAATTCTGTTACAAACCTAGAGGGTACATTCATTTTGCTGTTATTGAATTGTTCTCCTCTCATTCTCTTCAAAAGAAAAAAATCGGAAATTACGAACACATACAGAGACACACAAGTATCATACCAACATAAAAATAAATGTCAATATGATCGAGAACTGTATTTTGAACATAAGATTGTATATAATTCTCTAAAATAGTATTAAATATGTTTTGTAAAAATTTTATGATTACTTGGTCATGTTCAGAGCACAGTATGCCAAGTTCTGTTCATCTAATGCAAAATCCTACAAGGAATTCCGTTTACAGAAAATGTTCTGGATTTCCACACCAGGTGGAATTTACAGAAGGAGCATTGATCTGAGAAAAAGCTTACCAACTCATTTCAGTGCTACGAGTACACACAGAGGAGATGGAGAAAAAAGAGAAAAAGAAACAAAGAAAATAAAGATGGTAAAAAGCTCATTCCAATTATTATAGATTGAATCTACAAAGCTAGACAATGAGTGACGTTTTATGGTATATAGACAGATCTGTAATAAGCTGTCAACTGCAGCACATTACCATGTAGGAAGCTAAGATAGTTTAGGGTTTGTGAGCAAAATAAAAGCAGGTAAATGTAAATATAATTAGCAATCATCATTTTCCAGAGGCAACTATTAGTGATCCCGTAGAGTATTCTATTTTTGATTCTTATATCATGTGATAATAGTATTATGATATTATACCTCATTCTCACTCAGAACCTGAAAAGGCTATTGGTGACAAAGATAAGTTGTTGAAAATTGAGATATTACCCATTAACAACTTCATTCACTGTAATGGTGATAGATACATTTATACCTCAGAAATATATTTTATTTCCATTCAGGATTTTAACTGGTCCATTTAAATATAATGTAAATTCTTAATGGTAAGTTGATTTTCATTCAGACTGGGAAGAGTTAATCCTTCTAAAGAATTTTTGAGTAAGAAAAATTTTGTCTATATGCTCTACATTTTTTTCCCATTGTGAATATTTGCCTTAGGTAATTTTTCTACATCATGCATGTAAGTTAAACATTTTCCCATTTATTTTGCATTTTTGTCTATTTAAAGATCTCAGTGAACTCTGACTACCAGACAAAAAATGTCAGATTATTAGTTTTTAAAATAGTTTGTTTCTCATGCATATAACAATAATAATTATTATATAGAACAATTACAAGATTTTTATTTTAACAATGATCTCATGATTATACTACATGCCAATTAAAAAAATACAAAATCTAAAATAGTAAACAAAAAATTCTGAAAATATAACTAGTAAAAATGTATGTTTTTAAACTTAATATTATAATAAAATGCAACTTCAGACCTAAATAGAATGATAAGGAGTGTTATAACAAAATTTCTACTGTTAGTGGACATATGAGGCAAAGAATAATGTTTAAAATATTTACTTTGGACACTAAAAGGATGAGGTTTTTAACACTTGTGAAAACACATCACACCTGGGAAAAGGAGCTGGAAAAAGCAAAGAAACTTTATTTATTAGGAAAGGGCAGACTACTTTCTGAGCCCAGAATTACACCTGGGGGGCGGGAGTCATAAGTGCACTGAGAAGGCTATTCGCCAAATATCCAGGGATAAGTGTAAGCCTACTACAAGGGTTAATCAGAGAAGAAACTCTAACATTCATCACAGTGGAAATAGCTGTGAGTGATACAAAAGGGTAGCAAGAAAAGCTCACTGTAAAGAGAAGGGCTAACACAAACAAGAGAGCAGACAGTAAGAAAAATATTTTTGCATACCAGCTCTACCCTAACCACAAAGTCTTGCTAGAGAAATTTTAAGCCTCTTGTACACTGAGGGTAAAGATAGTAAAAACAAATGCTACCGAGTTTAAAAATATAAAATGGTATATCTGTGATCCTTTTTGTAGCAATCATATCAATTCCTAGGAATGCATCATATTTACTTTCCTTTTTGCTAGCCAAATCTCAAACTATCTTAAATTCCTATATGGTAACATGCTGCAGTTGACAACCTATTATGTATCAGTCTAGGTGCCATGAGAAGCTCACTCACATGCTGACCTGTTTGATTCAATCTTAATCAGGAGAGCTCTTGACTGCATTAATTTTTCTTCTTTTTTCCTCGTCTCCTTAATGTGTATTGGTAGCACTGAAATGGGATTGATCTTCTTGGGTAATTCACTGCCCCTGTAAATTCCACCTGGGGTGGAATTCCAGGACATTTACATATACATATGTAATTACTACCACAATTTTTCATTCATTGTGATTGGAGTTTTTCAAAATTAAAAACTCTTAAAAAAGACACTAAGTTAATGAAAGAAACGTAAAAAACTGAGAGAATACATTTGAAAATAACCTATTAACAAAAGTCTTGTATCTATGTTGACTTTTTATTTTGTCATGTATTTAAGTGGAAGTTTAGATTATTAATTTGAGACTTTTCTTTATGCATGTTATAAATTTCTCTCTCAGCACTGCATTGGCTGTGTCTCACAGATTTTGAAATGTTGTATGCTATTTTCATTTGGTTCAATCTATTTTTTAAATTTATTTTGAAACTTTTTCTCCTAGTTTATAAATGTATTGTTTTGTTTCCAAGTATTTGAAGATTTTCCTATTATCTTTCTACTTATGTCTAGTTTGATTCCATTGTAGCTGGAGAATACATTCAGTATGCTTTCCGTTCTTGTAAATTTGTGCAGATTTTATTTATGGCTCAGCATTTGGTTTATCGTTGTGAATGTCTTATTGAGTGAACTAGTCTATAAATGTCAATCAAAGCATGATGGTTGGTATTGATGTTTTTTTCTTACATCTGTTTTTTTTTTTTTTTTTTTTTTTGGTAGTTCTATCAGTTGTTGAGGGACAGGAGTTGAAGTCTTCAACCATAATTGTGGATTTGTCTATTTCTCTTTTGTTCTATGGTTTTACTTTCACATATTTAGCAGTTCTGTTTTTTGGTGCATGTACATTTAGAATTGCTATCCTCGTGGACTGATCTCACATGGCAGAAGAAGAGTAAGAGAACTTTCTGGGGTCCCTTTTATAAGGTATTAATTCAATTCAGGGCTCCACCCTAATGATCTAATTACCTGTCAAGGCCCCACTTACTATACCATCATATTAGAGATTAGGTTTAAACACATGACCTTTGTGAGTACACAAACCTTCAGTCCGTTGCAATGCCCCCCATCTTCAGATTTCAACAGAGATCTCACTTCTTCAGGAAGAACACTTCTGACCTATATAAAAAATACATTCCATTATTTACTTTCATAAATGCCTAAATTTTCTTCATATGACTTGTCATAATCTGCAATAATTATGTACTTATATTAAAGATATAGTGTTTTTCTTTTTAATTTAAAAGTATGCTTTACAAGGCCAGGAACCCTGCTTGCATTATTTGTATCTGTATTCTCAATGCTGAGCACAATGCCTGGTGCCCAAGAAATATCCACTGATTAATTTAACATTTACTTCCGATAATATAAAGATATATACATAGTTTGCCTTATATATTTTATTTTATACTCTATAAACTTTCTAAAATGAAAATGAATAAAAAATGAAATTTATGGATATTAAAATAGAGTTTGTTGATTTTGCTTGTACATGCAAGTAACAGGATCATTTAGTCACACAAAAATTTTGCCCAAAAGTTCATAATTAATATGGATGCCATTGCAACATTCACCTATGGACTTATATAACAACATATAATATCACTTATTTCCTAGAGTACTAAATGAATCACAATCCATTAGAGAATCACAATATTAAGCTAATAGCCAAGTGGATAATAGAATTTATTTTATCTAGTATTGAATTTATCCTATCTCTCTGATGTGCTGAGAAAAAAATAATCTACTATAAACTTTTTTTTTACTCATAGTCATGTTAATGCTTCATTGTAAACACATTTATAAACTATGTAATAATAACAATAGCAATGAACTAAAGACAAGAAAAAGATGAAGAGGAGAAGCAGATGTGCAAGTGACAGAGAAGAGAGAATACACTTCTAAATGTCAATCTTCCTAGCTTAGAGCTCACAAAATAGTTTTATTTAATATTTGTTGTATTCACCAGAAGTCACAAAAGTTAAGAAGGGAAGATACAGTAAGTGCAGTGTGAGAAAGAACCCTGGCAAGGTAGATGTCAGGAAATGAAAAATTAAAATAGTTATGAGTGAAAGAATAAAAAATATAACAGCAATGGAGGAATGCATTATGAATTTTATTCTCTAAATTATAAATCCCTCAAAGAAATTACTATGTTATATTATTACATTATTTCTAGGTTACCTTAACACAATGAATTTATATTCTATTATAAGAACAATTTGATCAGAGTCTTTAAGCAACAGGAATGTTTCTATATAATTTTTAATTATATGAAACGGTTATAGGAGGGTAGCTTTATTCCTTTATTGAAATGTAGAGGGACATCATTTATCAGTCATCATATATTTATACAATTCTGATATCAATTATTGCAAAACACTTCAAACACTGTTTACACGTTTTCCTACAGAGTTTATTTTGAATAAGTGAAATTAGTGTTTTTAATCTACATTAGCTAAGTGATTTCCAGATTTGAATATTATCTTCATCTTTCCTGTCTTATAAGGATGGATCAATAAAAAAGCTTTTGTAGCTGCACAAGTTGGAACAATTGCAGAAAAAGGTTTGTGTTTGTTTGTTTGTTTTTGTTTTTGTTTTTGTTTTTGTTTCCATCATATTGCTACTAACACTGCAATAGAAACTACTGGTGACAGTAGAAAAATCACATTTTCAGCATTCTGGTGCTGGATCTGTGAGAGAGAAAATGTATCAGCAAGATCCCTTCTCTTTCTCAACTCAAACAGTTAGGTGCAACAGTTATCTCTTCTTATAAATAAAGGTGTGGGCAGTGTCCAACTATTAATGCAATTGTAAATTTATTCCTCTTCAAAATGTGTAGATTTCCTTGAATCCCTATGGATCCTCCCAGCTTGACTTGCGAAAGACAGTTGAAATGGTATTTGTTTAGAGACTTCTGCTCAGTGCTAATAGTTCATGCACCTGCAATTATAGCAGAATTCTACTACATGTACACACAGATATACATGTGTTTGTGTGCATGCACTGCACACAATGATCTTTTCTAAAACCTTGTTCAACTTAGATATTAGTTTAAGTATAATTACCAGTAGCCTTGAGATAAATTCACGAGGAAGTCTGTTTCATCTTAGAAATATACTTAACTAAGATATACCAGTAATAGGTCAGTTTGATCTAATCAATGGCTTTAAGGATTTTTATAGATAAAGTATATTGTGCCTAAATCAAAAGATGAAGCTAGAAGATTACTTGTAATTAAAGATGACTTATGCACTTGATTCTCAGATCTGAAGTACTGAATACGTATGGATAGCTGTAGAGAAATATTATACAGAGTCTGAATAAAATAGAATTATGAAGATTTATTGTATTCAGACATCTATATTATAGATATCAAGGGTGAAATCTAGTTTTATATGCAAATTTGTATGTTATAGAGTTTAATAATAGAGTGTACCAGAAACTATTAATATATTATTTAAAAGTTCATAAGATTTAAAAACTTTCTGAAATTTTATGCAAAAATTTGTTTTGAGGGAAATATGTATAATATTCTGAGTAGTATATTTATAATCTTAATCAGATTCTTTGTGTCCATAAAGCCTCGATCCCAATGTTGAAGAATCTAAGACTGAATCAAATATTTGGGATTCAGAAAGACCATAATAATGCAAAATTCAAGGGAAGGGACTGTGAATTAACAAGAAGAATTTAGTTAGTGAGAAACATTAGTACTCAAAAGAAAATATTTGTAAAATGGAGTGTCATCCAGGACACCAACATGGCTCTTGTGCAATATAAGAGGAAGAAAAAATATTAACAAAATTGACAAAACATTGATAGTCATAACAGTGACTTCTTTTATTATTCTATTTGACATTGCTAGTATTATAACATCATGTGATAAATGTATTCATAAACAAATGTGTGATTTATTCTGAAAAGAGATTTACATGGACTTGGTTTTCCTAACTATAAGCATGACCATCCACCCACTACATAATCCTTAAGCATAAGAACTTGACTAGCATTCTTCTAACATACGTATATATGCTCATGACACACACACACAAATGCACACTCATCTGCATTATTCACTTTAGCATTGCTGGCATTTAGCATGCAAGTGGTCCCATATTAGTCATTCATTAAATTATGTTGAGTTAAATTGATACATTAAAGGAAAGTGTCAGCATGTTTAGTTCACAGACACACATTATTTTACCTAATCTAGACAGATCATGATTCTTTGGAAATGTTGCCACAATTAAGATACCCAAACTCCTGGTAAAATTTAGAATTAATGCTTATAATAATATTGGTGTTGATCATATCTTTCAAACACAAGCATGACATACATCTGAGAATATCTTCAGATTCTTATTCTATGATGAAAATCATGCTAAAGTATTTTCTGGGACAGTAGTGCCTGTTTTTGTTCATAAATTAAATAGATGAAAAACACCTATGTTCTGGTTCTAAACAGAAGACATGAGGCTATATAGATTAAACATTAAATAAATAGTATTTGTTCTGTCAAATGGAGTTGAAATAAAATGTTAAAATAATTCCAGATGTGTTTTTCCTGCATGTGCAGATCCTCCTCAACTTATGATGGGGTTACATCCTGATAAACTTATTGTAAATTGAAAACATCATAAGTCTAAAATGCATTCAATACACCCTGAACATCAAAACTTAGCTTAGCCTATTTAAACATGCTCAGAACCCCACTGTAAGTCAAGAAAGCATCTGTAATTGCCCTCCGCTTCTCACCAGAAGCAGGAGAAACAGATGGGCATTTCGTTGACACAATGAGATGTGAAAACACAAAACACATTATCCAAAAATGCTGGCAACACTATACACTGTAGAATATCCATTGTTTACCCTTCTGATCACATGGCTGAGTAGGAGTTGCAGCTGCCTGCTGCTGTCCAGCACTACAAGAAACTATCGCTAACCTGGGAAAAGACCAAAATTCAGAATTCGAAGTACAGTGTCTACTGTATGCATATTGCTTTCACACCATCATAAAGTAGACCCATGGGAAACATGAGTCTCCTAAAAAGGAGACCCAAAGAACACTTATTTGGCCTCAGTGCATGCTTTATACTAGAAAAGTTATTTGACATGCATCATCTTATCTAACTCTATCAGGCAATGCAGAATTTTTTCAGCAGTCTGGGTTCAGTCACAGAACTAGAGCCAGTGCAAGAATTCTGGGAAGACAAACAACAGTTTACTAAAGGAATTATGTTCTACAGATATTAAAGTGCTCAGAATAAAAAGGGGAAAATGCTGCCAACATCAGGGGAGCTGCAGCTGGAAAGACAGGGTATTAAATTTCAATGCCTCACTATAAGGGAGCCATTTCCCAAAATCAAACCCAGAAAAGTCTGCAATTTTCCAAAATCGCTGAAAAAAATTCACACTATTGCAGGATTCTGCTGCAAAATACGTGAAAAACAAACACTCAATGAAATTTCTCTGTGAATCTCACATCTGAAAGGAATTGCCTCTGTTCAAGTTACTCTCACACAAACCACTATAACTTGGCAATGGAGTATGGCTCCACCATCCAATTTCACGCCTTGGTGTGTTAGATAGCATCCAGTTTGTGATGGGCATCTCTAAATGTTATGGTGTGTTGAGGGCTATGGGCAAGTATTCAGTCTCTGCCGGGGCCCAGCACCAAGCTTTAGCTGTTAATCACAAGGTAGATATCTGCAAAAGAAAACATGGCTTTGCTCCAAATTACCTATTTGTCACATACATTTAAAACGCTCTTGGATCTGCTAGGTCATACAGAGTGAGGGCAGAAGAGTTAACACAGAAGCCTAGAACTGTTACTAACTTACAATTTGCTTGGCAAATGAATTAGAGTCATAAATCCAAATAAGGAATAGGTTTGCTGCTAAAATTAAGAGACCCATTAGTTACGTGTCTTTTTTTTGTGAATTTATAAATAAGGCATTCATCTTGAAGATAATATATCAACATGCCTCACACCACTGAACCCATAGAGTCCTCCAAGGCCTCTTAATAATCATATGATGTATTTCCAAGCCTCTGGCACACATTTATCTTCGTGGAGCTCTATTCTATTTGCTAACAGCAACTCAGCAAGTTTAATCAGAAAGATTTTGTAAATACAGTGGACTAGCACAATTCCTTTGGTACAGAGAGATGAAAAGTTGGTATAGCCATGACATAAGACACTGAAGCTTCGATTCTGTCCCTGCTGGGTAAAGGCAAACTGCTTTTTAGAGTCTTTACTAATATATATAAAGAAAAGAGCATTCTCAAGATCAACAGCAACATTATAGGTACTTAGAACTCTATTTCTTTGCTTTGGAACAGCGTTTACCAGTTGAGTCACCAATTGTTTTATTTTTGAATTTTATAGAAAAAAAACATTTAAAAAAATTAATTCACCTGTTGGTAGACATTTAATTTGTTTCCAGTTTTGTTCTATTATGGATAAATCTATATGAACAATTATCTATAAGGCCTTAGGGGAACATATGTTCTTACATTTCTTGGATAAATATCTAGGAATAGAATCAATGGGTCATAAGATATATGCTAGTTAAACTTTATAAGAAAACTTTGAGACTATTTTCCAAAAGGGTTGTGCTATTTAAACTCTAACCAGGAATGCTTATTTATACTTATGTATCTTATTTTGTGACATACTATTCAACTTACTATCCATTTGGGGTTTATTTTTTAACTCAAGTTTTAAGAGTTTTATTGTTCCTCCTACACTGAGGCATGTCTTTTCGTTTTCTTGTTTTGTTTAAAAAACAGATATATTATCATTTATAGTAGGAAACTAGTGGTTGTACGACACAGATAAAATAACCTGTAGAAAGTGTGAGGCAATATTGAGAGCAGGTCTGAGACAAGGTAAATTAGTGCTAGTTACTAGACAAACAAAAATGTACATGCTCTGAAGTCTGCAGAACAAGTTTGCAGCCTTTTTGAAGGCACTGCTTTTCTAGAAGAAAGAGCCAATGTGGAATTGACATGCATTTTCTGGAAGTGTAGTTGTGAAGAGAATTAGCAAAGCAAACAGTAGAAATTGAGTCCAACTAAAATAAAAGAGAATTACTAAGTCAGAAGACTATCAGCCTCCTCTCTCCATGCAGTACATCATCCTGCCTATATAACTTCAGATATTACCCGTGGTCAAATAAAAAATAAGACATTTCAAAATGAAAATAGGCTACATTAAAACAAAGCTATGAAATAAATCAAATGGAAAATAAAAATCCATCTATTTTATCTGGTTTAATTTTCTTGAGGTTGGATTTCTTATTTCAAAACTATGTTCATATTGCATTTTAAAAGGTAGTATAAAATTCCTAACTAAAATATTGCTCCAATTCATTCTCCCAACAACATGGGAAATTGCTAATATGAGAGAGGGGGAGAGGAGGAGAAGAGAGAGAGGGAGGGAGAGAAGGGACAGAGCGGGAGGAAAAGGAGAGTCATGTGAGCATATATACTGGATGATGGCAAGGGATGTTTTCATGTGAATTTGTGTTTACAAGCCTGTGTGGTTCCATATGAAGAGGAAGGGATGAGAAAAGATGAAGAAAAGTCTGATAGTAGGAGTAATAATGGTGGATGAGTGCTACCTTCACTTTTAGTGGAGAATAAGAAAGTTTCTGTCAGAGAGAGAGAGAAGGAGTGGAATGCAGAGATGGAGTGTAGAGGAGTCAGAGGGAGATTAGTAAACCAAAATGTAAAGGTTCGAGTGTGAGTGAATGAGAGTGTGAGAAAGAGGATGGGAATAAGAGTATGTAATACTCATGAGAATGTCTGTGTCTCTGTGACTATGTGAAGAGTGTGAGGTATGAGGGTCCGTGTGAGTGACTGTGAGGTAGTGTCAGTGGTTGAATTTGTAAATATCTGTAAGTCTGAGCATGAATGTGAGTGAGGGAGAATGACTGAGGGCGAAGACACATGATTAGAGGTAAACAGGCAAGAGGTGAGTCCCTAACTACTGTCTGTGGGGTCGAGGTGAAATTCTCTTTTGAATTACAGTTCTAATTCAGAAATTTGAAAAAAGATTTTCCAGCTAGAAATTCAAGAAAGAATTCTCTGAAGTGATCTGAGACACTCAAAAATGAGAAAGGAGGTAAACTAATATTAAATACAAAAAATATTATATGCGGGCTGAAAATAATTATTTTCAAGTTATCTTCCTGTTTTTCTAAAATCAAATTGATTAATTAAACAACTTTCCCTAAGTGCCTACTCAGATTTTTTTTCTGAGGTGACAATGATGATGAACTAGGCTCATCTGATGCTTACCCTCATGGTGTATATATTCTACTGAGGAGAAAGAAATGAACAAAACATACAATAAGCTCTAATGATTTCTGAGAAAGTTAATGAAAGAGATTTTAATAATATGTAAGGAGTAGAAAAAAGGGAACTATATCTAAGAGTAACTAGGAAGGTTCTTTGAAGTGGTAATATACTGAAGCCAAAAAAAGAAAAAAAACCCTCAGTGTTTTCTTTTGTTTTTTGGTGATTGTTCATACTAGCTTGCCTTCTGGAGTTCCTCAGAAAAAAAAAAAATAAAATAAATATATTCCTGCTGTTTCTTACATTACAATATCAACCTTAAATATGAAAAGTCATCAAATCATCAGTTCTTATATTTTTTATTAAATTTATTGGGGTGATATTAGTTAATAAAATTATATGAGTTTTAAGCATACAATTCTATAATACATCGTCTGTAAATTTCCTTTTGTCATCATATATTTGACCCCCTTTATCCTTGTCTGCCTCCCCCATATCTCCCTTCCCTCTGGTAACCACTAACATGTTGTCCATGTCCATGAGCCTCTGTTTGTGTCTTGTTCATTTATTGCTTTCAGTTTTATATTGCACATATGAGTAAAATGCTATAGTTCTCAACTTTTTCTGCCTGATTTCGCTTAACATGATAATCTCAAGATCTATCCATGTTATCACAAATGATAGTATTTCATCTTTTCTTATGGCTGAGTAATATTTCATTATATGTATGTATCACATCTTTAGCCAATCATCTATTGAAGGACACTCTGTATTTTTCTGTGTCTTGGCCACTGTGAATAATGCCAATGAACATCAGGGTGCATACATCTTTACAGATAAATGCTTTCAGTTTTGAGGGTTAAGTACCCAAAAGAGGGATTGCTGGGTCATATGGCAATTCTAGTCTTAATTTTTTGAGAAACCTCCATATTGTTTTCCATATTGGTTGTACCACTTTGCAGTTCCACCAGCAGTGTATGAGGGTTCCTTTTCCCCCCACAACTTCTCCAACACTTGTTATTACTTGTCCTATTGAGGATAACCATTCATACAGGTATAAGTTGCTATCTCATTGTGCTTTTGATTTTCATTTCTCTAATAGCTAGTGAAATTGAGAATCTTTTCATATGTCTGTTGATCAGTTGTTTATCTTCTTGGGAAAAATGTCTGTTCAGATCCTCTGCTCATTTTTAATTGGATTATTTTTTTAAATCATTGGATCATATAAGTTTTTTTGCATATTTTGGATATTTGGCCTATATTGGAGGAGTTGTTTGCAAATATCTTCTCCCATTCTGATGGTTGCCTTTTTGTCTTGTTGACGGTTTCTTTTGCTGTAGAGAAGATTTTTAGTTTGATATAGTCCCATCAATTTATTTATGCTTTTACTTCCCTTGACTTTGAGGTCAAATTCATAATTTTTTTTCTAAATCCAAGGTTCATGAGTTTAATACCTATGTTTTCTTCTATGCAATTTATTGTTTCAGATCTTTTATTGAAGTCTTTGATCCATTTTGAGTTAATTTTGGTGTATGTGACAGATAGCAGTATAGTTTCATTCTCTTGCATTTTGCTTTCCAATTTTCCCAGCACCATTTACTGCACAGAATTTTCTTTCTCTAGTGTATGTTTTTGGCTCTTTTGTCAAAATTATTTGACCTTATGTCCAAGGGTTTATTTCTGGACTCTTAATTCTGTTCCATTGGTCTGTGTGTCTGCTTTTCTGCCAAAATCATATTGTTCTGATTATTGTCACTGTGTAGTATAATTCTAAGTCAGGCAGAGTGATACCTCCAGCCTTGTTCTTTTTCCTCAGGATTACTTTGATTATTTAGAGTCTTTTGTGGTTCTGTACAAATCTGAAGATTTTTCATTCTATTTCTTTAAAAAAAGCTATTAGAATTTTGAAGAGGATTTCATTAAATCTGTATATTGCTTTGGCTAATAAGATCATTTTAAGTATGTTTATTCTTCCACTTCATGAACACAGAATATCTTTCCATTTCTTTGTGTCTTCTTCAATTTCTTTTAATAACATCTGATAGCAGTGGCCCCTAACCTTTTGGCATCAGGGACTAGTGCTCCTATAAGAATTTAATGCCTGATGATCTGAGGTAGAGCTAAGGCGGTGATGCAAATACAAATGAAGCTTTGCTCACTCACCTGCTGTTCACATCCTTGGTGTGGTCAGATTCCTAACAGGTCAGGGATGGGTACCACCAGTCCATGGCCGGGATTGAGGATTCCTGTCTTATAGTTTTCAGTAAATCAGTACTTCAGATGCTTTGTTAGGTTTATTCCTAGATATTTTATTATTTTTGTTGCAATTGCAAAAAGAATTATTTTCATTTTTTGAAAATTTATTGTTGATGTGTAGGAACACTATGAATTTTTATAAGTTGATTTTGTATTTTGAAACTTTATTTGTTTATTGCTTCCAATAGTTTTTTAGTGAAGTCTTTAAGGTTTTCTGTATAGAGAATCATGTCATCTGCAAAGAGTGACAAATTTACTTCTTCATTTCCTGTTTGGATACCTTTTATTTCTTTCTCTTGCCTGATTGCTCTAGCTAGGACTTTCAACACTATATTGAAGAACAGTGGTGATAGTGAACAGCTTTGCTTTGTTCCTGATCGTAGAGGGAAGGTTTTTAGTTTTTCACCATTAAGTATGATGTTAGCTGAGTGTTTGTCATATATAGACTTTATTGTGTTAAGATACTTTCTTTCTATACCCATTTTATTAAATGTTTTCATTATAAATGGATATTGTATCTTGTCAAATGCTTTTTTTGCATCTATTGATATGATCATATGATTTTTTAATTATTTTGTTTATGTGGTGTATCACATTAATCAATTTGCATGTGTTAAACCATCCTTGTGGCCCCAGAATGAAACCCACTCGATCATGATGTATAATATTTTTCATGTATTGTTATGCTAGGTTCGCTAATATTTTGTTGAGGATTTTTGCATCTGAATTAATCAGAGTTATTGGTCTATAGTTTTCACTTTTTATGTTATCTTTATCAAGTTTTGGTATCAGAATAATATTGGTCTCATAAAATGTATTAAGAAGTATTGCCTCGTCAATGTTTTGGAAAAGTTTGAGAAGAGCAGATATTAAATTGTCTTTGAATGTTTGGTGGCATTCACTAGTGAAGCCATCTGGTCCTGGACTTTTACTTTTGGGAGGTTTTTGGAGATTGTTTCAATTTTCTTACTATTTAGATTTTCCAGTTCTTTGTGATTCAGTCTAGGAAGGTTGTATATTTCTAAGACTTTTATCCCAGTTCCCATATTTTAAAGCATCTACCTTTTCTATGTATGTAGTAAATATCAGGATTGCCATTGGGTGGGACCTTGTTAAAAATGGAGACTCTCAGACTCTTTCCTAGACCTAAGGAATCAAGAAACTGCATTTTAATAAGATCACTCTGAGATATGCAAGCACCTTGAATTTTAAGAAATACTGTTAGGATATATATGAGAAATCGTAATTTGTTTTCTGCTTCTAAGACAACTTAATACAATTAGAATAATAGTGTTCAATAGAAATATAATTTGACACAGGTAAATTTATATTTTCTAGCAGCCACATTAAAAAAAAGTTAAAAGTAAAATTTCTCTCAATAGTATATTAAATTTAACTCATTTAAAAATATATAACTAGATATCTATTCAATATAAAAATATTAATAAAATACTTTACATTCTTTTTAATACTACTAAGACTTTGAAGTACAGTGTATATTTTATCATTACAGAACATCTCAAATAGAATGTTATATTTTCATGGAAAGTAGTCGATCTGCATTATATACTGCTTCAGTTTTTTAAATTTGTTATTTAGTGTTAAAGAAAATTAAATTAGTTCCTCAGTTTGATTAACAATATATCAAGTGCTCAATGGTCACATGTGTCCGGTGTCTACCATATTGGATAATGCAGCCCTAGAATATTTCTCTACAAGACTGTTATAGCATGTCTGCTCGGTCAGTCCACTGACTGATAATGCTTATTTTTTCTTGAGTTATAACTTAAGGTGTGAGTATATATATATATATATATATATATATATATATATATATATATACACACACACACACACACACACACACATATATATATATATATATATACACATATATGTATGTATATATATATTTGTTTATGGGAATTCTATTCTATTTTATGGGAAAATTAGCTATATTTTAATTTATGAGAATGTGCCTTTCAAAATTATTTTTAAATCTTTCCAGTTTTCTGACAAACTGACAGAAGCTGCATACAGATGGATTTTCAGATACAGATATTCTAACTGTGTGAAATGACACAGTTTATAATTTGTTAAAATTATTGTATTTTAGTAAAGTTCAGGTCATAAAACAATTTTTATGAGTTAACATCAGATTAATTTAAAAGAATAAAAGTGCTTATTATATGAGCCTGGATACATATATACACAGAAGGTATGTATATTAATATGCACATTGTTATATTAAAACTTTATGGTATATAAGTCTCCTCACTAGTGTTTCAAACACCCATTTTGATTGTAATTCAATGATAGTAACTTTCCCTGAGTTTTCTTGTCACTGTAAACTCTGTTAAACTTTCTCTGTTAAATTTATAAATAAAGTAACTATTAATCAAGTAACTATTAATCCTCAGACAATCTGGGTGAATTAATCGTGGTCTTCTGTCCTCATTTGCATTTTTATTCATCTATCACATTCAATATCAGTTATGATCTTATCTGGTAAGAAAATAAGCTGTCATCTAATAAGAGAGATAACCTCAAAACATCCATAAAGTTTACGAATATCAACTTAAATGTGTAATTGTGTTCACTTCAATTATAATAGCTCTAATAGAGGAAAATGTCTGTTTACCTTATTATGCAAATATATTGTTTTAAAGAGTTTAAACATCCTTACTAGGGATAAAACTGCCAGAATTCTACTACCACTTTAAATATAAAAATAGCTAAGATAGAGAGATATAATTAAGAAACACATTAAGACAAAATTTAGCTTTGTTTGTTTTATTTGTTCAATTTAGTACAAATATACATTTTTAGATAATTTAGACTCGGTGTTCAGGATCATTTATTTCAATATTTTTAAGTATTTAGTCTATTAGAAAGGAATACCATAGCCTGATTTATTCATTCTTATATATTATCTCTACTTTGGTCTCAAAAAAATATAAAGGGAATTTATATCTTTCTAAAATTATATTTACTGATTTGGGAAAGGGATTTAATCATGGCAGTATATAAAAAGAAAAGAAAATGTTAAGTTTTCTTTGTGGAACTTTTCCAGATAAGTTTGCAATGCCATTTAAAAAAAAAATAGAAAATAGTTTTTGAGGGGGAAAAAAAAGTCAGTAAAAATTAAATTATCCAAGTTTCCAGGAACTTAGGGTAAAATGCTTTTCTCTATTTTCCCCCGAAGTAAAACTAAAAACTCTGGACATCGTGTATAAAATAAATACTAAGTAAAAAAGAAAAAAAAAACTTTGAAAGTGAGAGAGCAAAATTCTTGCTCTTTAGGAACTTGAGTGAAAAGGTATCTCAGGATCCAAGGAACAACACAGGCTGGTAACTTTCCTGGGTTTTCTTACTGCCTTATATTCATTGACTTGAAGCTGAAGAAGCCAATGCCTAGAAATGTCAACAGGCTCAAACAAAAGTAGCCCATCTTTGTCAAAGGAACAGGAAAGGGGCAACCTAACAAGACAGAAACGTTTTATACAAGTGCTCTACTCCAACCAAATACCATTAAAAAAACCTGTGACTCTCACATCAGCCCCACAATGAAAGACCAAGTGGGTAGACTAAACTTCTAACACAGCACAGAGCTCCATCCATGCCTACAGCTGAGTGGCTGATTTCTGCTCCTTTTAAACATGGTAGCAATTTTACCAGGAATGATAATTTTTAGTGGTACCTACCACCAATCAGGATTCTCTTTCTCTTTCACAAACATTAATTTTATTAAAGTTATAATACCATTTATTTACTCAAAATAATTAGATATGTAATAATCCCTTGATTTATTTTATCTATTTGAAGATGTATGTTTTTAAATAAATATGAATATATTTGTCTTTAAGAATTGATGTAGACATCAAATCTTTCCTAGAATTTTAAAAAGTATGATCGAGTTTAAGTTAGCCATTCATTCATTCATTCAAAAATATTTTTGTGTGTCTATTCTGTGCCTTCCAGTCACTGTTCTCGGTTGTTGGACTTGAGCAAAATAGATTTTTTAAAAATATGCTTTTCTGGCCCTGTAATTAAAAATTATAATAAATTATATAGGTAATAGAAGATGATAAGAGTCATATGAAAAATAATAGAGCATTGTATGAGGCATAAGAGGTAATTTTAAACAGGGTGGTCAAAGTAAATCTTATTGAGTATATGACATTTAAGCAAAAATATTTGAGTTATGCAAAAAATCTTGAAATATAGAAAAATTTTGAGTGAGATTTCTGATGTATGTTGAACCATGGAATTGTAAAAGTTTTTTTCTCAGTATAGAAACGATAACTTGCCTTACACACATATATGCAATATGTATTTTTTATATATGCATATATATGTACATGTATACTACATATATTTATATATATTTAAACTTTCTGGATATAATACAAGTATCATCATGTGAGGAAAAAATTATCAAATCACGAACAGAGTGATCATACTACGCAAGTAGAATTTGAATTCACCTAACTTGAACTGATATTGAATATTTATCATATATTTTATGATGTAACTCTCAAATGGAAGCCAAAGCATCCAAAGCAAAGCCTTGGAATCTTAGATTTGTGTAGTAACTGATGTGTTAACTGATGTGAACCAGACTGAAAATTCTCCACTTTAAAAAAGTCATGTTTAGCAGAGGGTAGGGGTCGGAGAGGTGGAGGGGGTAGGTAGATGGGGTAAAGGGGGTCAAATATAGGGAAGTAGGGGGAGAGTGAAGTGGGTAAAGGGGATCATATATTTGGTAGCCGAAGGAAACTGGACTTTGGGTAGTCAATACACAATAGAATATACAGATGTCAAATTAAAATGTACACTTGAAAATCATATAATTTTATTAACCAAAATTACCCCAATAAACTTAATTTTTTTTAAGAAAAGTAATATTTAAAGTACCTAAAGAATTTTTTAAAAATATGTCATGGTTGAAAAATATTTTTCTGTTTAAATGAGTTATTTTGCAAAATATTAATATATTCAAAATTTATAGAGGTAATATAATTAAAAGGCTTGTTAACAACTTAGAGAAAATATTTCATGCTGGGTTTGGAAGTATACTCTCACAAATGTTAAAGAATATTTCAACAGATTTTAAGCTTAAAAAAAGAAATATACAACGCTTTTAATGGAAAGTTTTTTAGACTAATATTAACTTGCAGCAATTTGTTTCAGGCTGAATCAGAGATGGCACATGAATTAATTTTTAAATGTACTTGTGATCGAAATATTGCTAGAATATATATTATCTATATACCACATTCATCAATGAAACATTGTATAGTCAAAGAAGATAGTAAAACATACTAAGAAGGTGTGATTAAAAATTAAAAAAAACAAAAAAAAGGAGAAACAAGCCTCTTGTATATCATTAAGCCCATAGCTTAACTAAATTTTCAAAACAATTCTGTTTTTGGTTCCAGGCCTTAGATATGCTGTATCAAGCTGTTACAGCCAAATTATAGAGCTATGCATTTCATATTATATCACCTAGCAAAAGAAATATCTGTTGTCTCATCCCCAATCTATCAGCATTTAGCCATTTTGCTTAATTCATTACAAACCCTGGTGATCTCATTCATTCAAATATAACATTTCTTTGAAAATCTCCCCAATTTTATCATCAATCTGACATTTCTTTTGATTTTTAGAATCTACCAACTGCTGAGCACTTCTACTTTGCCTTCCTGCAATCTTCTCAAATGGAATTTATTTAAAAAACATCCACGTATATATTAATTCTTATCTGCAAGACCCAAACTACTAACCCCTCAAATTATGTCTTATTTTAATTGCCACCCCCCTTTATTTTTGCTACAGCATGTGAAAGATAACACTTTTACCTACTTTGAATTTCTGATTATCAAAAGAAGCTGTAAATAGTTTCCTTATATGTAGCTTTTCCCCAGTCTAAATAATTCACTATTCTGCAGACTGATCAATCTTTATAAATTTCCACAGCATGATTTCCTGACTATTGCCTTTTAGTTTGCCTTCACCAAATTCCTTGCATCTGCTGAGATTTCTGTGCTCCCTTTTTGCCTATTATACAAATAATCTTATTTAAGACTCATTTTAAATTGAACTTTTTTATTATATCTTTTACTGACTACCAAATGCGAAAGAGATTTCCCTTTATCCAGAATGATACAGAATGAAAAATATTTCATTTAATTTGCACTGTTTACAACATTGAAATTGGCAAGATTTAAACAGAACATATGGAGGAAGACTGCTTATCACACTGTTCAATCTAGTCTCTGTCATAAAAGATGAAAAATCAGGTAGATTTTGTGTCTCTCTAAAATTTAAAAGAACCTGAACATCCAACTACAGAGCAAATTAGACCTAGGTATATGAACTCCTGGAGAGGAGTGAGGGCAGGTAAAAATAGTTTTCTATTAATAATATTTATTTTGTTCCTTTCATGTCTAAATTAGCCATTATAAGTGCATTTATTATGTGATTTTTCTGAAGCAGGCATTTTGTTGGAGAAAAGTCATATTAAGAAATTTTAACATTTATATAATAAATTTAAATCAACTATTGCAAGTGAATATCATACTAATTTATAATATTCAAATTCAGAAATTGTTTGTAATTGTATTTGGGTTGTGATGATAGAATTTAAAAAAATCAATTGACTATATATTTTAGTCTTGCAGTTTAAAGCTTAGAGAAAAATTGAGCAGTAAGTACAGAAAGTTCTCATATATCTCCTCTGCCCTGACCCCCACGCCAACAGTTTTTCCTGTTATTAACACCTTGCATTATTAGTATGGTATCAATTACTGGATTTGACAAAGGAATAATGTCATATAGCAACCTTTACAATATCCTACAGAATTCTTTCTCTGTCTTAAAAATCTCCTGTGCTCCATTTTTTATTCATTCTTCCCTACCTTCCTTCCCATGAACTCCTGGCCACCACTGACATTTTTAGTATCTCTTTATTTTTGCCTTTTCCAATATGTCTATGGCTAGAATCATACAATATGTAGACTTTTCAGTCTGGCTTCCTTAGTTTACAATCTATACATTTAAGGTTCTCCCATGTCTTTTCCTGCTTTTATAACTCATTTCTCTTATGGTTTGATAGTATTCCATCATGTGGATGTGCCACAATTTAACCATTCACTTATTGAAAAACACCTGGTTGGTTTCAGTTTTTGACAATTATGAATAATGGTGCTGTAAACATTCTTGTGAAAATTTTGGAGTGGGCAGACGTTTTCATCTCATTTGAATAAATATCTTGAGCGTGATTGATGAATTCTATTGTATGACAATGCTTAGCTTTATCTTTGTAAGAAACTGCCAAACCATCTAACAAAGCAGCTATAATATTTAGCATTCTCGCCAGCAATGGATGAGAGTTTCTGTTGTTTCATATTCTTACCATCATTTGGTGTTATCTGTGTTTTGAATTGTAGCTAGTATAATAGGTTAGTAGTGGTATCTTGTTTTAATTTGGCATTCCCTAATGACATGTGTTTAATATGCAGTTTGCCTTCTATATTTCTTCTTTGGTAAGATTTCTGGTCAGATCTCTTTTTGGTTGAGCTTTTTGTTTTGTTTTCTTGTTGAGTTTTAAGAATTCTTTGTTTATTTTGTTATGGAAAATATATTTGTTTTTATTTATTCTCATTTCTTGACAGTTCATTTTACATATTCTGTTTATAAGGCTTTTCTATTTGTTTAAATGTCTTGTTATATTAATGTTTGCACAATTTATTGTGTCTTTCAAAGAGAAAATTAAATATTAATTTGCTGTAGGAAATGTTGATTAGTACTTAAATTTGATATTTTGGAAATGCAATACCAAATAAGAAAACAAAAATGCAGAAAAGACTCTCTGCAAGAACATTTTCTGCTGTATCAATTTCCATTTGGTAATAGCATTTAAGACATGTATTTAATCTCCTGAACTATAGTGTAAGCAACCTGAGAGTAGAAATGCAAAAGGAGTCACCTTTTTTTTTTTTTTTTTACAAACGTTGAACATAGGACAACAATAAATTAGACCTACCCCTGGATTCAGTGTAGAATAATTTGCTTACTTAAAAGGTTGTCCATTGTTCTTTTTACATCTACATTATTTAACATTTCTTCAGAGTAGGAGCACTTTTATCTCCTTGTCCCTTTCATTCGTTTTAAGTGTCATATATTATAGCCTAAAATTACATGTGCTCATTTAGATGAGTTTTGTATCATTATACTAGAAAATTTATAGTAATTTGACAGAAATTTATATCTATTGAATATAATAATGCCATTTAAGTGAGGGTTATGGTTTGTATATCATTATTTTTATTTTATTTTTCTAGAAATTTGTTTTGATATATTTTTAAACTATATAATGAATTTGGAAAACAAATTTAAAAACATGTTATTTTACCAACATAATCTGAAGAGCACTCTTCTAGACTTCTTTGGTTGAGAACACTTGCCTGGGTCTCATATATGTTTACCCAATCTGCAAATCTTTCTAACCCTTTTTATCTGACTTACAGTTTCGCCTTCTATACAATTTCATATGAAAATCATGCCACTAAGCTAAAAAAATCTGTATTTGTTTCTTGGCAACAAGTATTAAAGAAAATTACTTTCAGCTATACATATTCATAAAAAGCTAGAAAAATAAATGAGCATGGTTCTTACATCATTTCATCTTTATTTGACAACTGTTTATTGTGGGAGATGTTAGAAAACATATATGATGTTTGTACAGTACAGAGTTGCAGTACTAGCCAAGAAGAATTAAAGCATAACAAACAATAGCAACAATACAATGTTGGCCTGTGATACACATCAATCCACTTTTTTCTACTTGATAATCTCTCTCCACCTAAGACAGTCATCCTTGACACACAGATCTGCCTCTGAATCACACTCACTGGCATGTGTACACTTACACTTTTTGAACCCTGATTCATTGTTTGGTTATATTTATAAGGCTACCTTTTTTGTTTGTTTGTTTTTTAATAAGGCTATAATGAATCCCTGGAACTCCCCAAATTATTTTGTTCATGCAGTCCATTTGGCATGTATGTATGCATGTAACATGAAACTCTGCCATGATAATCTAGGCTCTCAGCAATTAGCACCCCTGGATGACTCCTTTGGACTTGTGACCTAGATCTATGTCAAGTCTATGCCCTAATGTCCAAGATTTTTAGCTGTTATTCAAAGGATACTGTGTTTTAAAGAAAGAATCTCCATACCCTTTTTTGCATTTTAAGAATGTACTCATTGGTTAAAGCTGTGGCTTCCTGATTAAACTAAAATCAAATGCATTATTAAATGTTATTTTATTTATTACTATGTTAACACATTAAAAATTTAGGGTATTTCTTACACTAGTCAGGCATCCCTGAGCTTTTGAGTCATAATCCACATTGAGATCATTTTCACTATTTTTCTCAAAAGAAAAAAAAATAAAACATGCCAAAAAAAAGTCAATAGCTTTTCTCTCTTAAAACACTTTGTACTACTAAATACTTTAAATACTAAATTGTATCTTTCTTGTTTATTTCTCCATCTTCACTAGCCTCGAAAAGAGGTTCTATATCTTTGTAATGAAGTTTCAAGGTACATTTACAAATCCATTGTTTATACAGCTCAGATGAAATCTTGACAGGAACTTCTATTAATTTGCTCATGTTCATATAAAATGACTATGAAAACACTCTATACACTTCTAAAGACTGACATTAACAAACTTTTTCCTATGAAATGCTAAGTATTAAAATTCATTGTATTGACAAAGAAAAGATTTATTTTCTTGATAGAATCACTGTTTTTAGAAATCTTGACAACTAATACAATTTTCCAAAAGAAGAACCCACTCAGCTTTTAACTGGTTAGAATGAATCGATCACATAGAAATGCTATGGAAAAATGATTTCATAGTAAAAAAAGAATTCTGCTATGAGCATTTATACCAGCTGCTCTGTATATAATCCACAGATGCTATTTTTCTTATCTCTCCATATACATTTGAAAACCTTTATTCAACAATGAAAAACACATTTAAAACTTCTGATTAAGAGGGAAAATATAATTTTTAAAATTGTAACTTTTCCTATCTAAAGATAAAAAAGACATATGTGTACATTAGCCACAAATTCACAGAATCTAGTAAGAAAGATAAAAAAATGTAATTAAAATAATGTGTTAAGTATAAATATATCCATCATTTTATGATCCCCTACAGTTTCTGTGGATCAGGAATTCAAGAAGGATTTAGTAGGACCATTCTAGCTCAGAGTCTCTTATGGGATTGCAGACAGCCATTGGAGCTGAAACAGTTCAGGGTGGGTCATCACCTCTTTTTCTATTAGTGTAGCCTCAGGGATTTCCATCTGCTCTCTCTATTGGGGCTAGTTTTGACTTTCTCATCTCATGGTGGCTTCAGAGCAGTAGACTTACATTCCAGTTCAGCGTTTCAAATAAAAATGTTCAGTGAACAAGGTGAGTATGGAACCTCTTTTTCTAGCTGAACCTTGTACGTATATGTACAAGCGAGACCACCAGAGAGAAAGAGCAGATTGAGCATCACATATGCAATTAAATTTATTCAGTTGGAGGAAAATGTTTTAGAGAAAATAAAGCCTAGTTAAATCTTATTTTTTAATGTTTCAATTACAGTTAATACTCTATGTTATATCAGTTTCACATGTAACCTATTCAAATCTTAAAGAATTCTCATACTCATTTTCTTTTTTAAAATTATTAAAAATTTTTTCAGGTAATCATAAATTCACATGCACTTGTAAAAAATAATAGAGATCCCATGTACTCTAACCTACTTACACCCTACAGTAACAGTAACTTCTTGCAAACTGAAGCACAATTTAACAACCAGAGTGTTGGCATTAATACAGTCAAAATATAGAGCACTTTAATAATACAAGGATCGATCATATTGACCTTTTATAGTCATACTAACATCTTTTCTGTACTTCCTTCCTTCTTCACTTCTGATAACAACTAATCTGTTCTTTATTTCTGTGTTTCTTTAAAAATGATAGAGTAAATAGAATTATATGTTATGTATTTGACCTAGTGTAGTTCCTTGGAGATTTATCCATGTTGTTATGTGTATCAATAATTTCTTTATTTTAATTGCTGAGTAGTATTTTTTGGTATAGCTATATTGCAGTTTGTTTAACTATTCACTTATTAAAGGTCATTTGGGTTACTTCCAGTCTTCGGCTATTAGGAATAAAGCCACTATAAACCTTCAATAGAGGTTTTTGTGTAAAAATAAGTCTTAATTTATCTGGGATCAATGCCCAGGACTAAATTTTCTGTACATATTTTGTTAGACTTACACCTAATATTTTGTCTTTTTTGGAGTGATTGCAAATTGTGCTATATTTATAATGTAATAGTTCAAATATTTTTCGCTAGAATATAGAAATGAATTTTCTGATATTAGTATATTACCTGGCAGTCTATCACCTTATTAAACTCACATACTAGTTTTAGAAGTTGTTTTTGTAGATCACTTAGTATTTTCTATGTAGAGAAATGTTTAATTGGTAAACAGTGTCTGGTTTTTTTCTTCCTTTCCAAGATCTACAAATTTCATTTTCTGTCTTGCCTTATTTCACTAACTAGAACTCTCAAACTTATGTTAAACAAGAATAGTAAGATTGAATGATTTGCCTTATTCCTGACCTTAGCAGGAATATATTGTCATTTATCATTAAATATGCTATAAGCTGTAAGTTTTATAAAGATCTATTTTATCAAGATGAGGATATTCTATTTTCCTTTTTTTCTGAGAGTTTTTTTTTATTATTATTATCATGAATTGGTATTCAGTTTTGTCTATTTGCTTTTAGGTGTAGATTAGTATGAAAATATGAATTTTCTCCGTTAGCCTGTCAACATGGTGGATCACATTGATTGATTTTAGACTATTGAACCTGCTTCTCATTCATGGTATAAATCTCTTTTGGTATGACAAATAATTAATGTATATTATATATATATATATATATATATATATATATATATATATAGCATAAGTTTGGGTTACTGAAGTGATATTTCAAGTATGGATGTAGTTGTTTTGTATCCAAAAACAATGGCACATTTAACTAGATATCACTGGGTTTTACATTTGGTACAGTATGTTCCAAAAAGAAAGCCAAACTTAATAGGTTTATATACATAACACATTCTTAATAGTCTGAGTTGGTTTACTTAGTTAAGTACTGTTTTTGGTTAATTTATTTAAATTCAAAAATGATTTACAAACTTGCAAAGATAAAATTTATTAGCATTAAACATCATTATTAGCATTAAACATTTTTTTCATTTCTGCCATATTATAACATTTTCTTAAGATCACTAAGAAAGAATAAAATTTTTCAAAGAGCTCTAGTTTTGCTGATTGCTCCATTTATTTCATTTTAAAGAGCATGTGTGACCAGATGCAAATTTATTTCCTTGTAGGTACTATGTAGTTTTCATTCTAAAACTCTTATCTACAATAGAGATAAATTTTTAATTTCAGTGTAGTAAGACCATTGACAAAAATTTAATAGTATGATATTGGCAAGATCAATTTTATAATTTTAAAATAAATGATACTGGTTGATTAATTTGTAATTGTTATTTATTCACCAGATATTGATGAATCATCTCTACTTTGCTAAGTTCTTATTATGGACTTTATCAATGATCTATTTTTAATATATAAGTTTAATTTAAAAAGTGATAAATTTAATGTAGCTATTAAATAAATTATAGTTAACACACACATTTACACAGATTGTCTTCTATACTGAATGCTAAGCGTTAGTTTAACGTGTTTACGCACTCACATTTGCACAAAAAATATAAAATTACTGTTGATGTTTTTATAACAATTATTACATATGGAAAGGTAATTATAATGATTGTAATATAATACATTTATAATGTAATAATAATAATTATAATACTATCACATATAGAAAGATAATATTGAGATTTTAATGAAACTATGCACAGTTTTATTGATTTGATAATTATTAAAATTGCCTTACATCAATCCCTTTCCATAGACTTTTATATTACAAAATATCAATGAGATTATATACATTCTATTATTTTGAATTTTTAATCTTCATTCCAAAAAAATATTTACAATGGGAAGAAATGAGGAGGGCTTAGGATATTCAGATTCTACGCATCTTTTATTTGCTAAAATAAAGGCTACAACTGGATGTGAGAAACCCATTAAAACAAAGTACCAAAAATATGAGAAGAAAATTTTTCCCTTTAGACTTTCTGTATGGAGGAATATTTCTACTACTGAATTTGGGTTGCTAATACCCAAGCTGGAGAAATCCTACAAGTCTTCAGTGATAAAAACATGCAGTCATATTCTTTCCAAATACACCATATACCACAGACATTTTGGGGGATAGAAATAAAGCAGTTTGTATTGAGATGAAAGCTATATATTCATTAAATACATTGACCTATTTCTCTATGATTTCTTATTATTAACTTGGCACTATAAATTAATGCCATTAAAGACTTTGCTGTGCTTTGCTGCTTAATTCATATGCATCTCAAATTATCTATTTCTCATTGGGAGCACAGCATTTTCAATTCAAGCTTGAAATATAAATCTGAACTTTTCACTGAATTTCTCTGGTAAAAAGTAATGAAAAAAAATGATGTGTGAGGGAGAGCATGTGACATTCACTATGTTATTTCAATGATTATAAAGCAAAATCTATTTTTTTATTTTGTTTTTGGTGTGCCAACTCAATTTCTAGAAAATTTCCTGTAAGAAATTGTGTGATATATAATTATATTTATGGCAAAGGTGATGAGGCTTGATTTTCTTTTTTACATTTTTGACATTCTTCTTAAATCACCAATTTAATAGAGTATACTAATCCACTAAATTACTTCCTTCCTTTGACAATAATGCTAAATTGAAGATGAAAGTAATTTGAATTTGTTATAACAATGATTATGAGACTCTGAAGCATTTTCTTTTTCTGTATAATATGCATTTTATTTTCTGTGGATAAATTCAAAAGTAAAATAATTAACATTAATTTGGTTTCCTATTGTTTTTACTAACTCTGAATTGGAAAACAAACATTAATTTTTATTTATAAATAATCAATGTATGCATTAGCCTATTGGTAATATAGTTAACAAGAGCAACAACCCACTGATCCTGTTTTCTCCATAATAACTGTCCTGTATAATTCTATATCCTTCTCTTCATAGCCTAGTATTAAAGGTGTCCATTTTGTGTATGTGAATGTGTTTAATGGAAATTAATTCAATCTGATATGCACAGGTGGTACTTGTTGAACATTTGGAGAAGAGATTATGAATACCCGACAACATACATCTATACAAATTATATTAATTCATTCAATAAATATTTACTTCACACAGTGTCAGTCATTATGTTCACTATAAGAGTGTAATGGTGACCAAAGCTGTCTAATCTACTGACAAAATATTATTCAGGTAATTCACTAAATAAACTTGGAGGTAATGTTAAACTATCTGTAGAGCATAGTGCTCTACCAGCAAGTAACACTTGAAATTTGAAGCATATAAAGACTTGTAGGTAAGCAGACAGGGTGATACAGACAGAGGACATAGAATGTGCAAAGTCTTTGCTGTTGGAGAGAAAAGGTGCATTCAAGTTGCTGAAAGGCCTGTGTTACTAAAGCCTAGAAAGTGAGGGTGATAGTAAGAGAAGCTTGAGATGAAGATGAGTAGGAAGTCAGGGATTATATCACTCCCTATAGGATGATAATTTCTAAAGGTAAAGAGAAAAAAAATAAGGCATTATAAAAAGGTAGGTAACATTAAGAGAATTTTATTTGAAAATAAATAACTCCTTTGATCAGTAATGACTACAGTGGATATTGAGAGCCTATTTAAGAGCCACTGAAGTAGTCCTGGCATTGATGATGATGTACAGGAGGGAGCATATTGGCAGTGGGAATGGAGGAGCCACATGAATAGATCATGGATTGAATATTGTATAAGTAGAAAGTGGTGAGGAAGAGGAAGGTGATAGGATGTCTGCTGTTTTTCTGGCTTGCTCAATTGCACGAATGGTGTTGCATTGAGTTGGAAGGCTTCCAATTTGATAAGGTAGGGGGAAATGGAATTCAACGTAAAGAGAAGAGTCTCCAAATAAATTGTTATTATATGAATATGGAGATAGAGCAGAAGTCTGAACAGCAGATATAAGATCAGGAATATATACAAATATGTAATCTTCAATAACATGGTTGTGGATGAGATTCTTTAGTGAATATACTCCATGTAAAATGATAATTGGGTACAAATTTGGGCCTGATGAAATTCAAAATTCATGGAGAAGAAAAGGAGAATGAGCCAAAGTGACAAAGGACATCCAGAGAAAAAATAAGAAAACCTGGAGAATCAGGTTCACAGAAATTAATGTAAGAAAGTGTTCAAGAGAAGAGTTAGTAATAGTGATTAAACTTGGTGGAAGGTGATATAGAGTATGAAACTAATATATTTCATTAAATTTGGTAACACAGAGGTCATTGGTGACATTTAGAAAGCATTTATGTGGGAGGTAGAATTCAAGTTACTTTTTTCCTTTGTCACATGTAATTCAGCAAAAATTTCTGTTAACTCTACTTTCAAAATCAATGTAAAATCTGACTATATCTCACTTTTCCATTGCTACTACCATGGTCCGAAATCCACCTTGTCTTGCCTGGATGACTTCCTCCCAGTCTTCTCTTAGAAACTGTCCCCAGCACAGTAGCATGAGTAATCCTTTAATAATGTAAATCAGATTGTGTTACTCCTCTCCTCAAGACCCTGAAATGACTTCCCATTTTAATCAAAGTAAAAGGCAAATTATTTACAATTTACAAGGCTCTGCATGAATTAGCTCTTGTTAACCTCCCTGACACCACCTCCTGCGTTGCGTAATTCATATTTTTAGATTGTAATTCAAGGGCCAGAATTTAATTTTTTAAAAAAATCCAATAAATGTGTTCCCGTGTTTGCTTTGAAAAGCAAAACATCACTAGATAAAATGATGAAAATTTATAAACTTCAATTTGCTAATAAAAATTCAAGTTTTATCAATCATATTGAGTTTTCCTTTGGCAGACAGCTGCAGTAAGATTAAGCTCCTCTTGGTGCCAGAAGAGCTCGTCCCAAGCAGACAAAAGAGAGGAGGTGACATGTTAGCTTTCCAGAAAAGATTCTTCCTACAGAAGCATAAGTAGAAAAATAATTCTTGAAAAGCCATGATATAGATTAGTCAAGTTAGTGTGGTAGTTCATGCTTGAGAACTTACTTATTTTTGAACTCATAGGAGTAAAGGATACATTTTACAAAAACTGAAAAACAAAAGTCATAGTTGGCACTGAATAAAAAAAGGAACGTCTCTGCGAACCAGATATGGGACAGAAATACTTACCAGTGAACTGGGTTGAAGCCATGAGCTTTCTGTTTTCCATATTCAGAACAACCAGTGGAGGTTGGGAGTGTGGTTCCTGAGGTATAAAAGGAATTAACCAAAATAATTAACACTCATGGTTATATGGTGCCAGGTAGACTTAGTTAAGATAGACGTTTGGAAGAGCTCAGGAAAGGTAAAGAATACAAGAAGGAATATATTTGCATACCTGCCAAATGGGATATGTCCTTTTCTAAAGCTCAGGAGATAACACAGTATGACTTGCAGGGACTAAGTCACAAACCCACTGAATTCATGATGAGCTCTGACACATCCTTCGTGTTGCTACTGGGCAATAATGCTGAAGGGAGTTTTACACCTGGTGCTCTGGTGTGGGCCCAGAGTGGGTAGCAGAAAACCCATTAGACAGTGAGGATTGAAACTAGGAGAGAAAAAAATAAAGGAAGCAAAGAAACAAACTCTCACCACTCAAAGAAAAAACTGCCCATCAAAATGAACTTGCAAAATGAATGCGAAAGATAATGAAGAAATCCAATGCTAAAAAAAAATAAAATAAAATAACCAATATAATCAACACTCAGAAGAGTAATTTATGATCTTAGGGGAAATTTATTTTATATATAAATCTAACCAAGAATTTAAAATATACATGTTAAGGATGTTCAAAGAGTGAAAGAAAATGCATTTTTTTTAAAAGGCTACATGAATTTAAACAAAAATAAGGAGTTTAACAAAATCTTATAAATAGTAAACAAACTTATTGACATTGCTGGGAATTTCCAGTTGATGAGGTCTGGGGGCAGAAAGTCTCATCATCCTGGATTACTGCCCTTCCCATTCTACACCAGAGACTCAGTTGCCTTGGTTTATGAGTATCTACACCCCAGTGTTTCCTGTTCTGTTTCCCTGACCTCTGTGCAAGTTCATGAAACAAATAAGATGCATGATGGAATGGAAGCAAAAAGTCTATTTTCAGAGCCTAGTCTTTTAATCACCATATTCTGTAGACAGGGTATTTCATTCTCTAATTTATCATATGATCTATATCAAAAGGCATGGGATACATTTGTTTCACTGATTATTGTATCCCTATATCAGGAATTTATAATATTCACTAAATATTTGTAAAATCTATTGTAGAATGCTTAACGATGTGAGTTCTGGAGATAGGCAGCCTAGAGTAGAAACCCAGTTTTATCATTTCACTTTTAGTAGCTGTGTGAGTTTGCATATGTACTCTAATCACTCTAAACCTTGTATTCTTTGTTTGAAATGGGATAAATAACAGTATGCACAGCAGTCAGTTGTTGCAAGGGTTAAATGGAACAATAAATGGGAAAGTATTTGTCATGAAATAAGTAGTTAATAAATTTATCAATTTTCATTTATTTTACTTATCATATCTAGATTTGTTTATCTAGATGATGAAAAGACCAAGGATATTAGACATATATAATGTCTTCCCAATTTATTTGTCAAAAATGAAATTTATCATATCGATTCCACATTTGACAGAGATTGACCAAATTACTGTTTGTTAATCTTGAGTCTATGAGATTAATTTTTTTTGAAAGTCACTTTTAGAGTGGATTATTTAATTGGTAACTAGAGAATTTTGAACAGTAATTTGCTGCATGAAACAACATAATGATGAAAACACATTTCTGATATGTGGCTAAATAATGACTTCGCTTTTTTATACTTGTATGGTACTAGAGAAGACATAGCTTTTATATTTAAACTGAATTAATTTAAAGCAAAAATAGATGATATAGTTTGTATTTCTGTTTGATCCATTGGTGAAAGACTAACGATTCAAGTGTACACATCAGAAAGTCATATATTATTAGCTGTACTTTACAAAATTGCTAATAGTAATATAAAATGTTCTATCCTGAGAATAAATGCCATATTTTGAGATTATTATTGAGAAAAAGAACATGGAAATAAAAAATAACTATAAACTTCTTTTTTGGACTAGAAAGAAGCTTCAATTAATTGACAAAGATCACCTGCAATATCTTATATCAGACATCATACTCAATGGTAAATTTTTTTAAATTCTTTAAATTTCTTATTACCAGCATTCCTATTTGAAAAAGGAAAAACAGAATAAAGTAAAATTTAAAAGAATTGTAAAGAAACAAACCTTCATCATTCTGAGGTGGGATGTTTATGTGTAGAAAATTCAGGTGACTTTCAGGGAGGTTTAACATTGTCACTGATAAAAGCTAAATATAAAAGGTTATTTTTTTAATGGGTTGAAACACGTTAGAAAGTAAAGTTAATTAAAAGATAAAAATTTGTGACAGCAAGAAATGATAAGGTACTTAGAAATGTGTCTTTTTTATAAGGTGTGCAAAAACATTTATATCATCTTGACATTTTTATTTCAGTTGTTATAGAGTACCTTAATAAATAAATTAAATAACCAAACATCATAAAACTGTCAATGCTGTCCAGCTTGAGTTTCAACGCAATTCCAACCAAAATCTCAACCGGATTTCTTTTTTTTAATTTTAATAAGTTTGACAAAATGTTTCTAGAATACATATGGAAGTGAGACGACAAGCATAACCAAGTTTCCTCTAAAGATAGGAGGAAAGACTACCCTATTTTAAGTGTTATTTCAAATGCAAATTTAGACCAAATGAGATACAATTACCCCCATCCCCAGAGTGGTCAGAACAAACTAAAAACCAAACAAAACCAAAACAAACAAACCAGAAATGATCAAATGTTGCAATAGGTGGAGCCTTAGGCGATACTGTACTATTTGACTTATTTCTCTATATTTGTCTCTCTCTTATTGCCACTTACTATATATCATCATTGAAGAATTCTCTTCAGACTTCCAGATTTATATGGGCCATGTCCTACATCATATATTCATGTATTTCTAATGAATTTTAATTTACTCAAACTTGAATTCATGATCTCACCCATACATTCTTTTTACCTGTGTAGTCTGCATCTCAGTTAACGGCAAGTCTGTCTTCCCAGTAATTCAGGCCAAAGGTTGACTTTTCATTTTCTGATACACACCACTTGCAATTTCTCAGAAAATCTTAACCTTTAAAATACATGTATAAAATCATGTCGTATCATACCACCTACACTGCCATCTTTCGATCGTAAACCACTTTTAAATCTGGAATACAGCAGCAGCCTCCTATTTAATCTCTTAATGTTAATTTTACTGTCCACTAAAATTCATTCTGAACAAAATAGACAGATTGATCCTTTAAGAAAACATAACAAATTGGTATTCTATCTGTTGATGATTATTCAACTATTTGCCATTTTCCTGAAAATGATTGTCAAACTCACCCAAAACCCTGAACCTTATTTCTTCTCTGGGCTCATTTCATACTGCTCTTTACACACATAAATTCTCTCTCTCTCTCTCTCTCTCTCTCTCTCTCTCTCTCTCTCTCTCTCTCTCTCTCTCTCTCTTTTCCCCGCTCCCCTCCCATTCCTACAGCATAGCATACCTATGGTAGAGCTTCTTAGGGTCTTTGCTTAGTATACTCTTCTCCAAATCTGTTAAAATATATTTATACAGTGTGGGCTGTCTAGACCACTTTACTCTCCCAACCCATTTACCCTGCAGCATTGATTATTCCATGTAACTTATCACATTCTAGAATTCTAAAAAATAACTCTAGTTTAGTATGCTTATTATTTAACTTCATTCTCTAAAATGTAAATTCCTGAAGGGTTGTTTTTGCTCACTGAAGATACTGCAGATTTTAGAATCTATACAATGTTTAAGAGTAGTAGGTATAAATAAATATCAATACACACTAATCAAGAACAGCTAATTAGTAGTTATATTAATAATAAATTATTGTGTGTTATTAAGACATAGTAAGAAATATTGGCTTATTGAATTGAATTTTACATGTGGAACTAGAGAGATTATGTGATTTATGCAATGATGGTCCGATGGTCAAGTCTGAACTTGGATTAGACACTTTCCTATTTCTAGATTAACTCTCTGGTCTGCAAACTTTAGGATATGGAAGCATCATCTATGTACTTTTTAGATGGAAATCTCCAGACTCAATTTTCAGAGATTCTGATGTATAGCAGGTTTCATCCTGTTAATCTGCCCTTTGACTAAAACTTAATGTGCTTTCGATATAGCTAAATTCCACTTTGAAAATCATTGAATTGTTGAATTGCAACAATGCCAAATCTCTCATTCTTTCTTCTTTAATCTGCTTGTTTGCATAAATTTTGATGCCCTAGAATTGAATTTCTCAATCCTGCTTTCATATTGAAGTGTAAGGAGTGCTACAAGGGTTATGGTTCCAGCTAAAATGGAGTAAACACACTCTGCCTGTCTCACCCACAGAATACAGCTATTAAACCTCAACATAGTAAATTTGGAAGTTATATAAGGTATCTGAAAAGTAACTAATAGCAAATAGATTAGGGAAGAAGACTAGAATATGAAAATGAGATTGAGTTTATCTTTTTTTTCCTGAGTGAAAGAAGTTTGTATTAAAGGTTGCAATACTGCATGATTGCATTTATACAGCATTCTTGAAGAGATAGAACTATAGTGAGAAAGAATAGTTCAGTGGTTGCCAGCAATTAAGGATAGAAATTACTACAGAGGGATAGCACATAGTAGTGTTTTTTTGGGGGCGATGAGAGAACTGTTTTGTATCCTGACTGTGGTTGTGGTTTAATAATCTGTGCATGTGTTATAATTCATAGGACTATACATACAGAAAAGTTTTTTTTTTTTAACCACATTATGTAACAATATAAAATAAAATAATACTGAAGTTCAGTCTGCATGTTAAATATTATTAGATTTGATATAGGAACCAGGTAATTTTTTAAAGCACCACATGCAATTTCAATATGGAACCACCACACTAAATCTTGTTGTAATGGCCAGATGCATTTCTATATGTTAATTTTACATGTTTGTCAGGTGTTTCTCTAAAAGTAGGCTAAACTTTTCTGGAAAGCAATTACTTTGTTCAGTCTTTATTTAATCCCCTAGAAAACTACCTGCTATAATATTTGAAGATTTCCTTATTTGAAAATAACTCCAAGTCTAAAATTTGAGGCTTTCTCTTTCCCTACCTTTTCCAATTTGATCCCAGATTCTTAACATTTTTAGTAATTGTCATGCTTATTACTAATGTGTAAGCATTATAAACCTCAATTCAGTCCTCAAGCTCTTTGCCATAAGATGCCTGATTCATGCAATTAGAAAAGTAAGACCCTCAAATTCTCATACATTATCTATTTGGTCTTCTCTTTGTTAAGCCTAAGCAAAGTGTAAAAGTGAGTTTAAGTGAAAAGCTAAGTGTAAGCTTTCTTAAGAAAAAGTGAAGGAATTCATTCTTTAATTTTCCAGCATAAATATTATGAAGTCATTCAGAGAATTTAATAGACAGTTCAAATGAGGTCATTGTAAGAAGAAAATTTCAGTGACCCTACAATTCAGAAAGTCCCACATTTATTTACGTGTCAGTACCTACTGGGGAGCTTTTTAAAATTTCAGGATTATGAACTTAGATTTTCTTTGGGTTGAGGCAACATCACCCACAGTGATGTTGATTGATGCCAATTTGGGGAATTAATGGTTCATATACCTTCATTCAAAATTCTGTTAGAGCTGTCAATTTTATCATTTTAATCCAATCAACCACTAAATTAGACATAATTATAATCCATTGTGTTTGCTCGTGCTGTTTGTACCAACCTGTTATTAATTGCATATTATGTGCCAGGCACTAGGCAACAATAGCACATTATAAAAAGTGTTTTGTTATACTATTACACTATCATTATTAAAGTCTTGTTACCCTTTTTAAAAAGAATGATGAAACTGAATTTGACAGGTTTCGTGTGATTTACTCAAGATCTCAGAGATAGTAATTATTCTGTCTTGACTCTAAAGTCTTCGGCTTAACCCATAATATCTATTTTTCCCACAGATCATTACATTCTACATGCTGTCACAAAATGGGTTTATTCAACACATTGGCAATATCTTCTGCCCATTATTTCATTAGGTATAAACCTAAAAGTGTTGTGTGTGTGTATATATATCCTCTGTATATCTATATCTATCATGCATTTTATCTATCAGACCACTTTATAGCCATTAATAATGTAACACTCATTTCATCTTTCTTCATGTAAATTATTGTGAATTCAATAATTTAAAATTAAATATAACAAATTAGTTTTATGGTCAAGTGATAGCAGACAAATATTTTCCAATATTTTCCAGCATGATAGGTGATAAATATAAGTGTATAAGATCAATGAACTGATAGCTTTTAAAACTTTGCTTAATATTTTCAATATTGAAAATAGTATTGAAAATATTTAGTTATAAGGAGCAAATACCACAATATCAAAAATAAAGTGGGAGCATAATGCTATACCTGAGGATTAAGGAAATGCTATAAACTCTTTTTTTTTCAGACATTAATAAAAATACAAAAGCACTATCATAGATAGCATAAGAATTTTCTCAATCTAACTGCAGTATTTCACACAATTTTTCATCTTTGACTTAACTGAATGAGTTATGATCCTTTCAAATATGGAGGGTCAAGTTTCTTTAAATAATGAATATGAAACTAAAAAGCTTACAAAAATGACAACAAATTATTTTATTTAAAAAAATGATTTATCAAGTTATTTTGTCCTTGTAACAGGAATGTTGAACCTAAACAGCAAGATATTCGAAGTTGAACAGTTTCTCAATATTTTAACATCAGATTCTATTACTCTGCTTAATATATATAAGCATAACAGTGGTAAAATAAAAATATTGTTCTAACAAATCCACATCTGTGTCAAAGGAATTTAAATCTCAGAAATTTTATCCCAACATGAATATTGCTTTTATTGCAATAATAACTAACAGTGTTCCTAGGCCTAGAAGCATAGACAAATATATATTTGGAAATATCATAAATTGAATTAGACCAATATATGTTCAAGACTAAAAGAATTCTCTAAAGATCTTTAGAGCATGCTAATTCAACAATAAAACCACCTGCACCTAAGTATATTTCACTGGCACATCTTTAAATTAAATTGAGTGAAAAATATTTTGTTGATAAAGCAAATCCAAAAACAATTTGCTGTTCTAGAATACTCTTTCACTGTTCTTTTTTTCTTTGTGTTACCTTACAAAAGTATAATCAGTAACTTTCAAGAGTCTTTGTAATTACATGGTGAAGCATAAATACGACTTGTTTGAGATAACCATTCTGAATACCGAAGTTGTTTCCAGTCTAGACATACT
This sequence comes from Eidolon dupreanum, assembly GCA_028627145.1. NCBI lineage: Eukaryota > Metazoa > Chordata > Mammalia > Chiroptera > Pteropodidae > Eidolon > Eidolon dupreanum. The sequence continues at coordinate 26,345,953 of CM053508.1, forward strand.
ATGTATCTATAGATTAAAATATATTCTTTAAGAAATATAAAGTTAAGTCTTTAGCTTGAGCATTGCTAGAGTCCTGTAGTGAAATAGCAATTATAGTTTTCTATATAGTTATTTTAGTTATACTATTGTTATAAAATTTCATATATTACATACATGTAAATATATATAATATATAGTAAGATTCTAGTGTACAAGTTTAAAGAGTCATTCAGAATTGGTAATATAAAAATATAAATGAGTGTGCTTCACTTTATACTGAGCAACTTATTTGCTCTTGCATAATTATATGAATAATTTTTTTTCAGAGCTCAATGTTTGTGGGAAGTGTACTGTTAATGTTTATGCAGTAAATAAATGTGTTTTAGGTATAAACCTCACAATGATGTAAAATTATTATATTGGTTTAAAAACTCATGCTTTTAATAATTTATGTTCTCTATCAATTTTGACTTTTTAAATGATGTTTTCATTTTGTATTTCTCCTCCTCCTCTCCCTCTTTCTTTTCTTCCAACTCTTTCTCCTACTACTCCTTCTTTGCTTTATGTGTGAGGATAGCCTGCAGAAGAATATATTACACTTTGTTTCTTTGGAAATATACAGAGCATTACTAATTATCTCAGATAAATAAAAACATATCTCTAATGGATGGAAAACAATACACTGATCGTTTCCAAATAACACTATGAATGTTCTCTCTGCTCCAGTAGCTGCGGATTTGGCTTTTAAAATATTTTATCATTAACATGCTGATAATATATGGACAACTTAGTAAAATTTTTGAAGAAATTTATCTCCTAATGCAATTTTTGGACATTGTTTTCCCATTCATAAACACTTATAATCTTTTACATGTGAAAGTATTTGTTTTTAAGTTTTACATATATTTCATTTGGTAACAATTGTAATAAATTTATGCAAATGAATTATTATCCTTATTGACTATTTTAAATCATTTCTCTTTTTTTCCTGATTGAAATTGTATTTTTTTTTTTATGGTGACACTGGTTAACAAAATTCAGTAAGTTTCAGCTGTACACTTTAACAGTAAGGCATGTATGTATTTATACTGTGTGTTCACCTCTCATAGTTAGATTTCTTTCTGTAACCACATTGAAATAGTATTTATGTGACATTTTATACAAAAGAAGACACCTTTCCTTGAAAGTAGCAGAAATTCCTAAATATTTGGACTAAATCTCTTTCTCAAGAACCATCTTTCAGATTCTTTTTTTTTTTTTTCATTTGATTGTGGCAACTGAATAATTGACTAGACATAGAAATAAAATAATGATTAATAATAATTCATAATTCAGGTTAAAACTCTTGACTTTAATTTTGTTGAGTTTTACTAATTAATAGTGACTTGCTTCCAGCTACAAGCAGCCACTAAACTTAAAGAACACAGAGCTGACAAGGATTTTGCTTAGACTATGTTAAGTTCAAAAACAAAATGGCCACTGCTGATGACAAGATATCTCAGTACAACTATTAGGCATGCCAAAGTTTTTCTAAATTTTTGAATGTATTTCATTGCTACTTTGGGATGAAATACCTTGGTAAAGAATTCATAGCACCTGTTATATTATTAGTTTCAATTTAATCAATGTGATCAGAACTTATGATCACTATTTTTTATTAAACGTATGTGTTACATAGTTATGGTAAAACTTACATAGTTGTTTCATCTTTGACATTTATTCAATTGTCAAAAATGTTCATATATATAAACCAACATAAGAATAGTAAGACTAACTTTATAAACTTTAAAGCACTAATAATAAGTAACTTTTTAAAGTGCCAGTGACAATTTTTTCACTATTTTTTTTCTCTTTCAAATTGGGTTTCAAGGTACATCCTCAATAAATGCCTTTCTATATTTAAGGACACAAATCCATAGTCTCTCAATTTCTTTCTTTTTCTCTTCTTCCCTTCCTCAATCCTTCCCTCCTTCCTCCTTCCCTTTTTCTTCTCCTCCCCCATCTTCTGCTCTCTCTTCCTCTCTGTCTCTTTCTTTCTAGCTTCATATTGAATACTTTTCTCTGAGGATCTCCTAGTCTTAAAGGTCATTTCCTTTGCTTTTTTTCCTTTGTAAAAAGTCAAAACTTATTTCTTGATCTTTAGGGTTAAGTTCACCCTAATCTTGAAAATAAATAATTTTATGTGATGAATTGAAATTTCCAGCAAGGACTTTCTTATAACTTTGCATTCACAAAGTCAATGACATTTGCTGCTTGAATAGAATTAATCTATTAGATAAACGTCTAAGTTCGCATGATAATACTGAAGAGTAAATGCTTTTAAGTAAAAAGTTTTCCTATTCTCTTTTTATTATATGTCACATTTCTTTTAAGAGAATTATGTATATGTTAAAATATTTCATATTTAACCAAGAACTTGTTTATAGCATCATATCTTGAAGACTCCCTGGAATGAAATAAAATAAAAAAACTCAAATTGAGATATTGCATATATGAGGTGGAAAGCGAAAAGTTATATTATTACTTTTCTGTTTCAGATAAGGTACCATCAGACTAATTTCAGATTTTTAGCTTAACATTTGCTGTATTTGAAATTCAATTTTTATCATTATGTTATAACTTTTAAATAAGTGTATTTAATATGTTATTTATAAAAGTAATATTGGATCTATATGCCTGTATCTTTCTCTAAATAGCATATTCTTTTTAATCATTAATTTGAAGTTAAAAAACGTTCAAATTATTCAATTTGACTTGAATAATGCACTCCATCTTCAGTTTATTCCTGCAGTTTAAATAAGACCCTCGGAAAAATTAAATTACAAAAATATATAGTGTGTGTGGTATAGAGAGACATGATTGAAACAGCCAAGACGACTATCAAAGAAAGAGAATATATTAAAAAATTTTTAGAAGAAATATATGCAAATATTTGGAGAGTTGCAACCAGTGTTTCACAGTATGACATGTAAAGATATCTGCATTCTAAGGAAGGTTGTTTGGCTTCTATAGTAGTCCTCCCTAATTTGTGGTCTTGCTTTCCATGGTTTTCAGTTATTGTCTGTCAACCAAAGTCTGAAACTATTATATGGAAAATTCCAGAAAGAAATAATTTATATGTTTTCAGTTGTGCACCTTACTGAGTAGCATGACGAAATCTGCTATCGGGCTCCATCCCATCCGGGACAGGTTTCATCTCTTTGTCCAGTGTCTCTATGCTGTATACACTGTACTACCCACCTATTAGTCACTTAGTAACAGTCTTGGTTATTCAGATAAACTGCCATGGTATTGAATTGAATGTGTTCATTTTACTTAATAATAGCCCCAAAGTGCAAAAGTAGTAATGCTGGTGATTCTGATATGCCAAAGAGAAGACATACAATTCTTCTTTAAGTGAAAAGGTGAGTACTATACAGCATTTTTAGAGAGACCACACTCACATAACTTTCATTATAGTATATAATTATAATTATTTTATTTTAATATTGTTAATGTCTTTAATCTCTTACTGTATCTAATTTATATATTAAGCTTTATCATAGGTTTGTATGTATATATAGGAAAAAGTAGTATATATTGAGCGAGATACTATCATGGTTTCAGGCATCCACTCTATGTCTTGGAACTATCTCCCAGAGATAAGGGGGGACTACTGTATAAGTGAGAATGAAGTGTGGATGGAATGGAAATGATTAATTCTGGCTTTATTTTATTTACTCCTTTTCTGGATGCCCTTTTACTTACTATCCAGAAAAATGAAACCTTTTAGGTATAGGTTTTTGTTTGTTTGTTTGTTTGTTTGTTTATAATTTCTTTTTCTCATAAAGTATATATGAAAGTCACATGGTGATATACCCATTACCAGTCTGTATAGATGAGCTAAAAATTGTTGTGTGCTAATAATATACACATTTATTGAGGACCTGATTCAACCCACATTTTGATTTTAAGTGATACAATTCTATTATGTATGTAATAAAGAGAACATCATAATGTTCCCTGTATATAAACATAAGCAAAATCATATGTGTGTGTGTGTGTGTGTATATATATATATATATATATATATATATATATATATAGACAAAAGCTAACTATCCACCAATAGAAAAAAAGTTTAAAAAGTAAAATACACTGTATATAGTAAAATAAAGTAATCAATATACTATTATCTATGCAAGGAAATTCAGAACTTATCAATAATTCTATTTATACAACATTTTTAATAAGAAATTTATACCCTTTACATGCTTAGAAATTTAGGTGATAAACTGCAAAGAAGTTTTTTTTTGTTTTTGTTTATGTTTTGTTTTTTGTTTTTTGTTTTTGTTTTTTGCTTTATACTAGTAGGTTTTAATATACAACTAAGATACCTCTTAAATGATACAGAACATGTCTATGGCCATGCCACCTGTCTGACCTCTGAAGCTAAGCAGAGTTGGGCCTGGTTAGTACTTGGATTAGGAGACCACCTAGGAAGACCAGGTGCTTAAAAAATAAAAAATAAGGGATTGTAAGCTGACAAGGTCTTTGCAATCTGTGAGGTCAACCATGGGTTGCCTAGCCTAAAAAAATAAAATAAAATAAGTAAAATAAATGAATTAAATGATACAGAACAGGCCTACTAATAAGAGTAGCCTAGAGTGATGAACTATATGACTTCGGGACTAGGATAAAAGAGATATTTAGTATTTTAAATATTTGACATTATGAAGTATTTCATACTTACAGAAGAGAATATATGTGGTTGAATTATGAAGCCATACCATGTACCCATATTAATAAAACATTAAAAAAATGTATTTTCTGTCTTCTGTGTAACCTGCCAAATTACATACCCTCCTTCTCACCTAGATGCACTTATTTACCTGGAATTTAACACATATCTAACACATATTTACCTTGCTTTATAGTTTTAGCACATGTATAAGAATCCCTAAACATTATAGTGTGCAATATTATATTTTTAAAATTAAATGAAAATATACTGTATGAATTATTAGCAAATTGATTTGTACTCTCAATACTATTTTTTTCCTTAGTTAATGTCACTGTGTACAGTTAAATTTTGTCCAAAAACATTTGAATTTCTTTTTGCTATTGTAGTTTTTATTATTGCTACTTTAGTTGTTGCTTTGAACATCCTTGTACACATCTTTTAAGGAACACCTTTAGAAAGCATTTCTGGAATAGATTTGCTGGATCCTAATTTATAACCAGACTTACATATAACAGTAAATTACATGGTTTTCCCAATGTAATTGTATCAACTTATGCTCCATCTGCAGTTTATGAATTACGATTTGCTAAACAACCTAACAGAACCTATAATTGGTAATTTTTTAAATATTTTGTCAACATGGTGGCTCTAAAATACTGAGTGATTTAATTTTCTAAATCATTGACTATTTAGAAGTCGAACAGGTTTTCATATGTATTATGACCACTTGTTATCTCCTCTGTGAAATAGCTGCTGATATATTTTGTCCTTCTTACCATTAAGTTGTTTTTCTTTTTATTGATTTTTGTAAGCACTGCTTCAAAGATTAAATATATTGTAAATGTCTTCTGAAGTTTTTGATTTGCCTTTTAAATTTATGGTGTATTTTTATAAACAAAAGTTCTCAGTTTTAATTAGTTCAATTTAAACAGTATTTTCTGCAGTGGGTTGTATTGTTTGTATCAAAATTTAACTTTAAAATAAAATTGCACACCCAGAAAATACAGGGCCATTAAGAACCATTTCAGATAATACCTGAGATTATTTACTAATGACAGAACTTCGTTAAAGAGTTTTTTAAAGATATACTTCATAAGGAATAAGTTCTGAAAGTGTGAAAAACAGGGAACCAAGAAAATATAAAACACATAGATAAATCCAAATAATTAGGAACTTTATAAAATTATGAAAGTATTCTTTATATAAGAACCTGATGGGAAAATTGTTGATCTAGGTATACAGGTTACCACATGTTATAAAAAGCATCTTCAGTTTATGGCATTATCTAAGAGGAGATAAAAAAAAATCAGTGTATCTTATATTTTGATAGTTTAAATATGAAAACTAAAATTTATAGGGTAATGATTGAGGTATAAAAACATTCCAAATTTGGAGAGATAAGTAAAGAATAATTAGGAAAATTTTCCTACCCTCAGAAAATCACACAGAAAGAAAGAAAAAAAAAACACTATAAATAGGACAAATAGTTAATGCAAATATATCATAAATAAATCCAAATAACTTTTTATATATAAAGGATTTATTTGAATTTCATGGCTTAAATATTCATCTCTCAGTAACTCATTTTTGACAGTTTAGCTCTAAGAAAGAAGTCACTGAACCAATTCTGTGGCAAGTAATTGGGTAATGCTTAACATAAAAATAATAAACCACCATATTACAGTGTTTAGTGTCTTCTCCATATTCTCAGCAGAGCAATCAAGGACTGAATGAGCATTAATACTGAATAACACAGATACTCCTCAAATTGGTCCCTCAGGTTTAGTGTCAACTGAGCTTTAAATTACCTGCATTCTATTGATTACTCAATTCTCTCCGCCAATTGATAAATAAGATATTTCAGTCATCAGAGTTGTTAATCCACTTTCATGACATTTACTTTTATTGAAACATTAGATTAGCTTTCTTGTTTTTTGAATTCAATATTCAGGTCAAGTTAAATGGAATTTATATCATTACAAGTTGTCCGGCATAACTTCTCCTGGGAAATTTGAGGATTTTTGTGGAATAAACAGTTTTCATAAAATTGGCAGAGAGCAATATAATTTAATGTCAGGATGCCATAATAGCTGTTTTCTTCTGTAGACAATAATTATATCAGATACAATGTTTAAAAATTTCCATTTCATAAATTATCAGAATTTAGCAAGTCTGGACTATTTATTTATAGTGACTACAAACATATGTATTTATACCATATTTTATTTACATTTAATACAGGTAACTTTATTGTTTTTAAAATGTATAGATGTATTTTTGAGGTTTTGTTTTGTTTTAAATATTGGTTATTGTATCTTTCAGTTATAAATTTTTTATTGATTTCTTCTGTATATTTTCCATTTCTTTGCTGAAAGTCTTTATTTATTTGTTTATATGAGCATGATTGTTGAATCAGGTTATTGATTCCTGCTCTAAACTCTGTGTCAGATAATTCTAACTTTTTTGCGATCATCCTGTTGACATCTCTTAATTGTCTTTTTATTTGTTTTGAGAATTTCCTGGTTCTTGATAGGCTGAGTGGTTTTAGATTGAAACCTGAACTCATATGACTCAATAACAACAACAAAAAAAAAACAAACAATCTAATAAAAAAATGGACAGAGGACCTGAAGAGTCACTTCTCCCTAGAGGACATACAAATGCCCAACAAATATTTAAAAAGGTGCTCAACATCACTAGCTATTAGGGAAATGAAAATCAAAACCACAACGAGAAACCATCTCACACTTGTTAGAATGGCTACAATCAACAGGACAAGTAATAACAAATGTTGGACAGGATGTGGAGAAATAGGAACCCTCATACACTGCTGGTGGGACTGCAAATTGGTACAGCCACTATATAAAGCAGTATGGAAATTCCTCAAAAAAATAAGAATTGATCTATCATATGATCCAACAATCCCTCTACTGGGTATTTACCCCAAAGACTTTAAAACTCATATCTGAAAAGATATTTGCACACCAGTATTCATAGCAGCATTATGCACGGTGGCCAGGACATGGAAGCAACCGAAGTGTCCTATGATAGATGCATTGGCTAAAGAAGCTGTGCTACATATATACATTGGAATATTACTCAGCCATAAGAAGAGATGAAATACTGCCATTTGCAACAACATGGATGGACCTTGAAATAATCATACTAAATTAAATAAGCCAGACAGAAAAGATTGAAAATCACATGATATCGCATATGTGAAATATAAACCTAAAAGCAACAAATGAACAGGACAAACAAAACAGAGACTCATGAACATGCACAATGGACTAGTGGTTACCAGAAGGGAGTGAGGAGGGAGAAGGAGGAAAATAAGAAAATAAAAAAATAAAATGTTAACAAAATGTATGTATATATAATATGAAAAAAAAAATAAACTGGCATTAAGAAAAAAAAGAAAAAGAAAAGAAACCTGGACATTTTGGGTGCTATATGGTAAGATTCTGAAAGTTAAATTTTTTGTTCTAGCTTATTTTCTTATGACAAAGTTCCAGTGGGTTCAGGAACCTCACAGTATCTTTGCAAGCGTGGAAGTTTAAACTTACCACTCAGCCATTGTGGTCATGGATGGAGGCAGCACTATAGTTTTATTCTGTGACTCTCCTGTTTTTTTTTTTTCTTTTCTCTCTTTTTTTTTTTTTTTTTTTTTTTTTTTGGCTGCAAAGGACAGGATTCTGTTGGGGCTTTTGCTGTCTATACCTATTAGTATTACAAGGTTGCTGGATCTTCTAGCACTCATCCTAGGAATAGGAGGCAATAAGAAAACTTTGAGAGTGACTACCAGGTTGTTTTTCAGGTCATATAAGCCCTAGGTGGTCCACCTTCTTCTCTCCAATTTCCAGAGTTCTCTTATGTTAGCTTTATATAGAATGTGCACAATTTGTTGTTATACTTTGGAGAGAAATAAAAAAGCGCAAATACTCTGTTTTCCTGGAAGTGGAAGCTCCTTTGTTTCTTTTTTCTAACTTCTTTTTCTTTGGTGCAGGTTTTTTGTTGTTGTTGTTGTTATTAAGTTTAAGAAAACATGAAATAAATTAATTTCTAAGGCGTTTTTATGGTGACTAATATTCTTTATCAAATAATACTCATAATCTTCTCAGTTTTGGTGTCAATTTCATTGACTTTCTCATTCAAATTGATGTTTTCTTGTCTCTTCCATGACAAGTGATTTTCAATCGTACCTTGAATATGTTTTATTCTATTGGGGGAATCTTGATCCTATCTGAATCTTCTACTTTAGCAGGCAGTTTCCCTCTTTAGGTTCAGCATTTAGGTTCTGGCCAGTTTTGTGGGCTATAGTTCTACTGACTGCTTAGTTATTCCCCCCCTGCAGTAGTGCTGTTCTGCTCTGGTTCATATGTCTGCTCCTCCAGAGACTCCTGCTCAATTTCTGCTGGTGCCATCTGCAAAGACAGAAGGAACTCCCATGAGTCTCCAGCTGTCACTAGGCAAACTTTGAAGGGAGGTGGGCAAAGCCACTGGGCCTGCATGTACTTCTGCCACTGTGTAGAGTACAGGGAGACGTAGAGCTTTGCTGCTGCTGCCACTATCGACAGATTGGGGTGTCTGCTGGTACTCCAGTTTTTGAGTCCGGCCTAAGATGGCCCACTAGGCAGCTGCTGAGAGGTTGATCTACCCACTGGGTCTAGGTTATGAAGCATGGCCTGGGATAGCCAGAGCTTCACTGTGACTGCTGCTGGCAGGTCAAATTGCCCAGTAGTGCCCTGAATTTTGAGCAGGGCTGGAATGGATTCAGTCTTTGCTATTACCACTGCTACCAGTGTATCAGGTCATCAGCAGCAGCCAGGTTAGTCAGAGTTGAGGGTCCCCACTTGGTCTCTGTTAAGCTTCTGCTTTCCAAGTCCCTTAACTATTAAGGACAGCTATTCTTATTTGTTTGTTCATTTTATTGTTGTTGTTTTGGTATGCCTGTTGGTGGTTTGATGTTGCAGGCCCCTCCATCAGCCAGTCTAGAGATATTCAAAGATAAAAGAAAACCCAAGGAACGCACCACACTGTCATTTCTCATGTCCTAAGTTCCAATCCAGTCTGCCAGCTTTCAGAGTCCTTTTATAATTGTCAGTCCAATACTTTCCAAAGTATTTAGTTGTCTTTGGGTTGAAGGAGACAGGGGGAAATAAATTTTTACTCTCTCGTTCAGCACCTGAAGTAGACCAAATCATATTTTAATATATCCTTGTGAGCAATATAACTTACAAATTATTGTAAAATGTTTGCTCTGATCTTATGACTAGCAGTAATTTCTCCTAGGCCTGCTTTTTACCCCAAATAAGTCAGGTATATCTTATTTTATTTTTCCTTTCCTTATTTAATATAGGTTTAACCCTTAGTATTTAAAGTCAATTGTTTCATATGGGTGATAAAGGAACTCTGAAGAACCTTAGTACATTAGCTTCATTTATTTCTTCCATGATTGTTTGAAATTCCTATACTTGAGGTATAATTTTGTCCTGTGCCATGATGAGGGTCTTCTCCATTTTCAATCCCAAATTTCGGAGATAGGATAGTCACTTTGGTATGAAAACAGGTAACCATGAAGAACAATTATAATTTAATAGATTACAGTATGCTCTTCTCTACGCAAGCTTGTCTTTTTCATTTGATTGATGACTATCTCATTATTTCAACATCACTGTTCAGAAAATAGAATAAGAGAAGGAGAAAAAAAGGGGTATGATTGGCCAGAAGTTGTTTGACCCAGTATCTCTTCTCCATTTCCAGCAACAGCCTCTATTCCATGATAAATCAGTCTGTTGTCACTTAGCCATCAACTCCTTCATTATCATGTTTTTTTCCTTTAAACTGGACAATGGAAATGAGGCCCTTTGCAAATTCCTCCACTTAGTCTTTGCAACCATACGCTCTTATCACAAACTGGAAAGCATTTGTTTTTGAGCACGTGGGAATATCTTTTTTTGGGGGGGTGGTTGGCATGTATACATTATCTTCTATTATTTTAGATGTTCATAATATTTATTTAAACTTTTCCCCTTTACCATATGAATGAATTTTCATTTTATGTGTGCTTTTCTGTTCTTCATGTTAGGTCATCAAGAAGATGCTCATTTTTGTGAACATGTGTAACAGTGCAGTGTTGCATTCAACATTCACTTTGCAATAAGTATTTATTGAGCACCTTTGTATTCATCACTAATTTATGATATTAGAGTGAAACAGTCCTTTGAGAGAGATATACAATAACTAATCAATTAAAAATGTATAATTCTAGGCACACCTAAGTACTATTTAGGCTAGGATGATAAATGATAATGGAGAAAAAGACCTGTTTCAATGTGAATGATCTGGAAAGAACTGTCTGGGGATATGATGTCTGAGTAGAAACTATGTGAGTCCTGTGAAGACTTGGATGGAAGGATCCCAGTGGATACACTATGTGCAAAGTCTTTATGTTAGAGAACAACTGGTGCCAGGACCCACAGGAGGATGAGTAAGGAGGAAGCCTGTGGTATCAGGGGATATAGATTCAAAGATGGCCAGGGCACATAGAACCACATCAACCATAATAAAGGTTTGAGAGTTAGTTTACCAAAATTCCTACTATGTTTATTTTATGCATTTTTTCTTGTACTTTATGCATTAATGGTTACATTAAAATATTTTCTTAAAGAAGGCAGAATTTTAAAAACTGTTAATACATTAACTAAATCACTATCTAAAATAGATATGAACTAATATTTCTTTTATTACATTTGCCTGCATATAGATAGGTTTTTCTCCCCAGGTTGACATTTCTACAGAGACAGTTATGTCATATTTCAGATACTAGCACACAGCTGACATACATGACCATTACACAGTAAAATTAAAGTGTGTTAAAAACCACTAAAGTATTAGCAAAAATTTAAGTACTTTTTTTGGCATTAGACACCATCGTAGATGAAACAGATAAAAGATATGATATAATTTACACAAAAATCTGACATATTAGACATAGTATTCCTATGCAAGCACTATGGTTCAAATTGCATTTGAAACAAATATAAATGCCAATGAAATATTAAGAATTTTTAAATGCATCTGTGAACTTTCTTCACATGATAGGCTGTGAAGCCAACATTCACCTTGAGGGCATTTGTCAAATTTGGTGACTAGAGTAGTTTTTCCTAGTACCTCAGGTGCTAGCAGACAAATTCCAGGACCCAGTCACTGGCTGGGAAACCTAACAGGAAATTCTGAAATTCTGGGACTTCAAAGACTGCTGCTTCAATAAATGTGAAGTAATTCTTAGGCAAACCCTTTGTCTCCACTCCCCAGCTATTAATAGATCCCTAATATTCTATCTTTGGCACTGGTGGTGAAACAAAAATAAAGAAATGGTAAAAATATCTCATAAGAAATCTTTAACACAAAGTAGTTATATCCTATATTGTTACGCTAAATTCATATAATTTATGTTGTTCAAAAAATACAGTCCAAGTACATATTTTTAAATATAACCCCACACTGTTGATGCTAAATTCTCGATAATAGCAAACACAAACCAATTTTGGAATATATCATTTTCAAATCAGTCTTCAAAAAAATAAAATAGAATAACTAGACATAAACATACAAAATAACCTAAATAGTTTGTGGATGAATAGTAATTCAGTTCATAAGGGAAAAATGTAATTAAAAGCATAATCTTTTGGGGTTGTTTTTTTTTGGGGGGGGGGGCTTTGTTTTAAAGTATATAATGTGATGACTTAATATACAGTTACATTGGGAAATAATTACCACAATGAAATAATTAATTGTGGTAATCATATACGTTTGTTATTGTGTTTGTGGTGAGAACACTTGTGGTCTACTCATTTAGCAAATTTCAAGGATACAATACAATATTATTAACTATAGTCACCATGCTGTAGAGTAGATCTCCAGAATTTATTCCTTAAAAAAGAAAGATCTCTTGCCAGTTGCAACAGTGTGGATGAACTTATAGGACATTTTGCTATGTGAAATAAGCCAGACAGAGAAAGATGAATACTGCATGATGCCACTTATATGTGAAATATATATAAAGGATTAACGTAGAGGAACAGAGTAGAATGGTGGTTGCCAGGGGCTGAGAGATGAGGGAAATGGGGAGATATTGGTCAAAGTGTACAAACTTTCAGTTATAAAATGAACAAGTTATAGAAATCTAATGTACAGATGGTAACTATAGTAATAACAGTGTATTGTATACTTGAGAGAAAAATAAAAGCATAGTCTTATTTAATACATGAAGTCATAGACAAATTCATCATCAAAATGAGATACTTATTATATCTCTCAGTAATTAAGTCAACCTAATAAAAAAGAAAAGCAGTAGAGGTATATAGCAAATTTATGAATGGAATTGAAAATTTTAATTTCTTAGTACATGTGAAACTCTGATTTGTTAAATAATATGCAAAACCAACAATTACAGAAGAACATATGAAACATTTGTAAAAATTATCTGAACAACATTTAGGATTTATGTGGTATTGAACCTGTTTCTTACCATAATGCAATTAAGGCATATTTGTAAAAATGTAATAAGAAATGTGTGTACAATATTTATTATCCTTTTTTTAACCCACAAGTCAAATAGAAAATCATGACAGAAATTTAAAAATATTTAAAATTAAACAACCATGAAAATATTACATATTGCAACTTATGAAACCCAGCAAAATAATCTAATATCTGCCATCTTAAATGCTTGTATTAACAAAAGAAAAAGAAAGGCTAAAAAAATTAGTCAGCAAAACATTTACTTCAATAAGTTAGGGAAGGAAACAGTAAAGTAAATTTCACAGGTGATACAATTCAGTTATCTGGCATTTGGCTCTCGATAGGTGTTCCTGGGTATAGGATGCCTCCTTGACAATTAGTAGCTCCAGAATTCCCTTGGTCCAGTTGTTACCTGCATCTAGTCACTGGAAGACAAAAAGAAAGTGCAAGGAAAGAAGACCCTCTTCTTAAGGACCTTAGCCTGAAGAGGACACAGAAACATTCTCTTCACATCTTTCTGACAAGAAATAGTTACATGTTCCTGCCTGGCCAGCTTCTTAAAAGTGTTAACTCTGTATGTTGGTATGTGTTTACCAGGTATGCCACATTCTGAGAAGGCAATATTTGTTTCTCAATATAAAATCAATTAAGAGAAATCAAATATTAACACAATGTATGTGATTTTTATTATAAATTCAGGGTTACTCTAGCAATAATTTGGAAACTTAGGGAGAAGAGATGACTGACCCAGACTCATAATAAATGACAGATGCTTATGCAGAGATGCCACTGTGCTGAGATTGAATAGAAGTGTCTGCTCTACCTAGACAGCAAATTGCAGGAGATTCTGATACTTGATCAATAAAATAGTGGAATGGGAAGAAATCCGACAATATTTTGTTGAAATATGCAAGTTTATTAACATTGGCGGTATTATTAAAGAAGAAAAATGGGAAGTTTACACTACTGGATATTGGAATTTACTGTTAAGTTATGGTTGTTAAAGTTAATTAAAGCTAATGCAATGTTGGCTCCAAAAGAGACAAAGAGAAGGATGGAATAAAATAGAGTACAAACCAACCTACACATGTGAAGATCTTGGCTATATAACAGAGGTGAACAGTGAAGCAAAATAATTAACTTTTCAGTGAATATTGCTATATCATTTGGATATCCATATGGGTAAAAACAAACAAACAAACAAAAACAGCATTGACTTCTAGATTACATCGTACGCAAAAAATTAATTTTAGCGAGACTGAGAACTAAATAAAAGTAAAACAGTACACCTTTTTGGAAATGATTTTGTAGATTATCTTCATTACCTCAGAGTAGAGAAAGATTACTTAATAACAAGACTAAAAAGACCAACCACTAAAAAATGATAAATTAGATTCCTTAAAAATTATGAACACAGGTTTCCATAGGAAAACTTAATAAAAAAGTAAACACAAAACTACAGAGAGATAATACATTTGTGATGTGTGTGTGTGTATATCCATCAACAGGTGGACAGTGGGATGGATGGATATACATCGGTCCCTTACAGTCAGAAATTGAATACAACAATGAAAATGAATGGATTACTGCTACTTATGGATGACACTTATAGTATAATTTTAACAGAAAGAAACTAAACATGAATGTGTAGTGTATGAGTTTAGACATTTACAGTTCAGAAATAGGCAAAACCAATCACTCATGTGAAAATACATCATGTTGTTTGTCTTTGTATGGAAAGTAAAGGATAATGACTGACAGTGAACATCAATGAGCTTTGAGGGTGTTGATAACATTATGTTTCTTGACCTGGATAGTGTTTCTGTAGGTGATAGGGTATTGTGCTACACATTTATGTTTTATGTACTTTTACATATGTGTATCTCACTTAGTAAAAAAATATGGTTGTCTTGGTTTATGCAGTTGAAAATTAGAGAGGTAAAGTCTGACACCAGGCAACTTTTGATTATGAAATCAATAGTGTTAAGAGAGAACATGTCTTTTTTTTTCCTTTTCTAATCTCCACATATTAATTACTGTTATGTCCTAAAAATTCATTGTTCCAGTATTTCTGTTAATGGCTCACAGAAGTACATACCTCAACATTCATGTTCGAGAGATTGAGAATATCTTTGTCCTAGTATACACAGAACAAATCCTGATTAATTTATTTCACATGCCCACCAGTGAACCAAAAGATGTTACAAAAGAGAAACATGAAGTGATTGGCTTCACCTACCCCTAGGTCTGGTGGTATAATCAGCTTTATCATTGTCACTTGATGCCTTGATAAGACTAGAGAGCTGGGAAGGGGTACTGAGAAGGCAAGTTACTAGAATTTAATTAGCAAATATCTCATTCAGAAATAATAAGAAAGAAAACAAATTAGTTGTAGGTTACACCAATTACATACTTAAAGACAGAGTGGGCCAAATAATTATTATTATAATATATGGAATGGAATATATGATCTCACCTACTTAAATAAAATGAGATTGTAAGACAAAGCAGAAAATGGAGTATACTGACACTTGCTAGACATGATTCCATTCTGTTCTCATAATGACTCTTAGAGAACATATCAGTGTTTATCCAAGCACAATGCCATTAAATGGAAAACTATTGCTATGGAAAAATTAAATGTGAGGTTAACAAAGTTAATTCGCATCAGGAGCATTTAAACTATACCAAATTAATGTAAGATTCAACATTCGGTGGAAAAAGTAACCACATTAGTGGCATTAATGAACTGTGTGTAACTAAGCTCTCCTTTCACACTAGAAAGTACTTCTAATTTATTGATGTCTTTGGGAATTAACCAGGAGTCACATCCTGAGTCAATATGCAAAAAAAAAAAGCTGCTTGGTGCTGTTAGATTTCAGATTCTGGCCATGTTAAGTCATCATTATTAGTTTCTACCTTATGAAAATAATTATTACATGTACGAAGATCAAAAGGGCTTTTAAATAAATGTCTGAAATGCATATTTGAATACACTTCTGAATTTAAAAATGTTCTTTTAAGTAGCAGTTGAGAATAGAGACAATCTACAGTTTCCATGTGATTGCATGTCCTATGTGATTTTAGACCAACACGTCTTGAGCCAGAATGTGTTTCCTTTTTTTCTTACTTTTGATCTTAAGAGAAATTAACATGATACAGCTGTAGCCATTAAAAACATTAATAATTAATTTTATAATCAATCCATATATTAATAATGAACTTAATTTTTAAACGAAGTGGTCATTTATATCTAATTATCTAATAGGTTTTCAGAACAAACCTTTAGGTGTAGGATGAAGAAAGCAACTCACTATAATTAAATTCTGCTATAAAATTTGATTAAGAAAGGAAAAATATAAACTTACTTTTTAGATAAATTAGGTAACTATGGAGAGTTAATCTGCTGTCTCAGCATTTAACACTTTTATTATATATTTTATGTTTTCCTTTCTTCTTTAGATATTATTTTCCCTGTGTTTGAATCTAACATAATTATTCTTATCCGCCAATATTACAATACTACTGTCCTCTTAAGTGTCATTTTTATTGTAGTATTACTTGTATTTACTTAATTACACAGCTATTTGTAAGTGGCTTTATTAATTATGCCAAAGAAAATAAAGCATAGTCTTATAAAATCCTGTTTCTAGTAATGTAAGCAAAATCATATGACCAACCATCCAATTGAAAATAATTAAATAGACTGGATTAAACTATTGAAGAACTGAGAGAATAATAAGAACTGAGAGAAATTATAGGTAAACATTCTGAGAAGACAAAATTCCAGATAAGTAAATTGAGTCTCAGCGGCTACACACACACATCCATACATATACACACACATGCACACTCACGTGTGGAAGAGAGAGAATAGAGCAATTAGACAAAAGGCAAACAATTGTCTTAGTAAAAAAGTATAAGAGAGTTTCTCAAGCTGTTCTCACAACTCATAAAAATTATGTAAAAATAAATTTAAAAAGTTATATTTCTAATGAAACCAAACTGAAACAAAACAAACACTGCTTTTAACATGGTCTCTGTGTTGGAGAAAATTCAGTTGCCCTTAATATACTCTAAGAAAGATTATGTTTTAGGTAATATTTAAGCTCCTTGCTTAAAGAGCAAAAAAAATCAGATAGTAATTTTTAGACTATATAAAAAGTTTTAACCACAATGTAGTAATGCCTAGAAAAATATGTAAAATATTTTATATATAATATTTTTTTCATAGAAAACAATAATGGATAATCTGGTGGGAGATTATATATATATATATATATATATATATATATATATATAGAGAGAGAGAGAGAGAGAGAGAGAGAGAGAGAGAGAGTTTAAATATTCTAAGGTCCCTTATTATACAGGAAAGCAGGATCAAAGTGTACATGAAGGTAGCATAGAAACATCTCTCACAGTGTATTCTATCAAATCACAATTTCAAAAACTGTCTCTCTGCCTGCAATCTGTAAGGATCACCTTGATATTTTTCACTTCCTTGTGTAGTACAATTTCTCTCTGCCCTTTCCTATGCCAATCCTATACCTTATATTTATTTGTGTTTCCTATGATGCTATCCAGAATATGAGAATGAGTCTACTGCCCGTCACATCTTAACTATTAACTATTGGAGAGGTTCTAGTGTGTAGGAGAACATGACCCTCCCACAATTCTGAAGGGGATTTGTGCCTCTCCTTGAAGAATTTCTTCTTTAGTATCCAGTCTTCCTCCACCTCACCCCATGCTACTGCTGCTTCTCGTTTTATTGTAGGACATGATGTGAAAAACCTGCCTGGCTGGACCTCTGAGCTTGACACTCTCAGAGCAGCAAGTGAAATCAGAGAATCAGCCATCCTAGCAATAGTAAGCAACATTACTTTATGGTATAAGAATTACCAGCGAAGACTCCAGCACCAGTTCTAGGAGAAAACAAAGAAAAGTGGCCCGACTATTCACACTGACCTGTGCCCTCCTGAGAAATATTTAACCAGAGGTCATCCCCCCATTTCTAATCTTTAAACAGTCTGAATGTAGATGCTATGGGCATATTTGAGTGAAAATCAGAAGAGTTACATATGCTCAGATAAGGTAAAGGCAGACCCACCACATCTAGCAGCTCGATTGCGCAATGATCATCTCCATTTCCTGTGTGTTTGTTTTGGGCAGAGGGAAGAGGAAGTTTAAATAGTAAGGAGATTAGTAATTCATGTTCTGGCATCAAAGATGCTGTTGAATAGCAACAGTTCTCGATCAAGTTCATCTTAACTCCTAACCTCTGTATTTTTGTTGCCAAGTAATGTGATTACAGCCAGTCAGAAAGAAATGTGTATATGTGTGGTGTGTATTATACTTCAGATTGAGCACTTGTAGAACACAGCACACACTATCACCACCCCTCTTTACAATAGTCCATTCTTTGGTTTCTTTTATTCCTTCATCCTTAACATTAAGTTTGACTTCCCAGCACCCTAGGGACTCATAAAGTATGTCTGGTGTATAAAACTAAAATGCATATATCCTTATAAATTGTAAAGTCCTGTTTTCAGAACCAACATATTTTTAATTTATGACTGGAATACATATAGATTTTAAAAAATTCTACCTTTTAGATGTGTTGTTATATTCTCAAATTCATTACAAAAACATATTCTA
Source organism: Eidolon dupreanum (assembly GCA_028627145.1). Lineage (NCBI taxonomy): Eukaryota > Metazoa > Chordata > Mammalia > Chiroptera > Pteropodidae > Eidolon > Eidolon dupreanum. Next base: position 26,364,836 of record CM053508.1, read on the forward strand.
AGTAGTTATTAGATTTCCAATAACTGATTTCTTTAAATACTAATTTTTCAAGGAATAAAAAAGTTAATGTATACCTAGTGTCTAAGTCTCTTAGAATCATGCTCCCACTTCTACCACTTTCATGAAAGCCATCGATGACTTTTTGATTTTTTTGTATTCAGTGAACTTTTCTTTATTCTTGTATTTCACAACATGTTTTGATTTTGTATTTGACAATACTGGTGGTTACTGAAGTAAATATTAAATTTGAAGTTATGGTTGATAACTTAAGATGATTTATACAAATGCATGTTGCCAGATGTTTAAATCTATATCACATCACTGTTTATAGAGGTGGTATGACTTTACCTATGATATTTGAAGAAAAGGAAGTGGGTCGAGTCATTGGAGAGAGAGAGAGAGAGAGAAAAATTACTGAGGCGATTTCTTTAGAACAAACTGTGCTGTCCGTAGCCCAGGGAAGTGCTGGGGATTCCCTATTCCTATTTTTCAAACCTCATTTTGGGGGCATTGGTTTTAACAGAATTATTTAAAGAACTTATTTGTCCTTTAGAATTTGGGGTCTGACCACCACCCTGGGAAACCTGTAAAACAACACTCCATGGACTATGAGGTCCTTGGGAGTTAGAGTCAAGGTGAGATGCTACTATGTTTTGTTGTTGTTGTTGTTGTTGTTGTTGTTTGTCTGTTTTACTAATGAATATTTACTGAGAATTTTACTTAAATTTTTACCCATTACATTGTCAGAAACATAGGCCATGAATTCATTATACACAGAGATATTTCAGTCATCCCATCATCCTTCCCCAACATAGCATTATTAAAAACACGTAATGAAAACTAAGTTTGCATAAATTAATAATGCCTGAATTTTGAACTATTTTTTTCAGATCTCTACTATATATTTCAATCATACTAACACCTTCACCCAGAATATATTCTTTCTTTATACAAAAGTTTTTATTAAGTTTATTGGGGTAACATTGGTTAATATGATTACATAATTTTCAGGTGTACGTTATAATTTGACATCTATATATTCTATTGTATATTTACCACCCAAAGTCCAGTTTCCTTCAGCTACTATATATTTGATTTCCCTTACCCATTTCACCCTCCCCGTACTCCCCTATATTTGACCCCCTTTACCCCGTCTACCTCCCCCCTTCTCCTCCACCCCGTAACCTCTGGTAACCACTAGTCTATAGTCCATATCCATGAGTCTGTTGTTTGCCCTGTTCATTTGTTGCTTTTAGGTTTATTTCCCACATATAAGTAATATTACGTGATTTTTGACTTTTTCTGTCTGGCTTATTTTGCTTAGTATGATTATTTCAAGGTCCATCCATGTTGTTGCAAATGACAGTATTTCATCTCTTCTTATGGCTGTGTAATATTCCATTATATATATGTACCAAAGCTTCTTTAGCCAGTCATCTTTTGTAGGACACTTTGGTTGCTTCCATGTCCTGGCCGCTGTGAATAGTGCTGCTATGAACATCGGTGCACAAATGTCTTTTCGAATATGAGTTTTCAAGTCTTTGGGATGAATACCCAGTAGAGGAATTGCTGGATCATATGATAGATCAATTCTTAGTTTTTTGAGGACCCTCCATACTGTTTCCATAGTGGTTGTAGCAATTTGCAGTCCCACCAGCAGTGTATGAGAGTTCCTTTTTCTCTGCATCCTCTCCATCATTAGTTATTACTTGTCTTGTTGATTATAACTACTCTAACAGGTGAGAGATGATATCTCATTGTGGTTTTGATCTGCATTTCCCTAATAGCTAGTGATGTTGAGCACCTTTTTAAATATTTGCTGGCCATTTGTATGTCCTCTAGGGAGAAGTGACTCTTCAGGTCCTCTGCCCATTTTTTAATTGGATCAGTTGGTTTTTGTTGTTGTTGTTGTGATAGAGTTGAATGAGTTCTTTGTATATTTTGGATATCGGGCAGGCCCTTATCGGAGTTATTGCTTGCAAATATATTTTCCCATTCAGATGGTTGTCTCTTTACCTTGTTGACAATTTCTTCTACTGAGCAGAAGCTTTTTAGTTTGATATAGTCCCATTCATGTATTTTTGCTTTTACTTCCCTTCCCTTTAAGGTCAAATTCATAAAATCCTCTTTAAATCCAAGGTCCTCGAGTTTAGTTCCTGTGTTTTCTTCTATGCATTTTATTGTTTCAGATTTTATATTCAGGTCCATAATCCATTTTGAGTTAATTTTGGTGTGTGGTGATAGACAATTGTCTAGTTTCATTCTTTTGCAAGTGGCTTTCCAGTTTTCTCTGCACCATTTATTGAAGGCTTTCCTTTCTCCACTGTATGTTTTTGGCTTTTTTTTGTCAAAAATTATATGCCCACATACATATGGGTTTACTTATGGACTCTTGATTCTGTTCCACTAGTCAGTGTGTCTGTTTTGCTACCAATACCATTTCGTTTTGATTACTGTCCCTTTGTAGTATAATTTGAAGTCAGGCAGTGTGATGCCTCCAGCCTCGTTCTTTTTTCTCAGGATGGCTTTGGCAATTCGAGTGCTTTTATGCTTCCATACAAATTTGATGATTTTTTGTTCTATTTCTTTAAAAAGTGCCATTGAGCTTTTGATGGGGATTGCATTAAATCTGTATAATGTTTTAGGTAACATGGTCATTTTAACTATGTTGATTCTTCCAATCCAACAACATGGAATATCTTTCCATTTCTTTGTATCTTCTTTGATTTCTTTTAATAGAGTCTTGTAGTTTTCATTATATGGGTCCATCACATGTTTCATTAAATTTATTCCTAGGTATTTTATTCTTTTTGTTGCAATTGCAAGAAGAATTATTTTTTTCTACTTATTTTTCTGACACTTGATTTTGTATCTAGACACATTATTTGCTTATTGTTTCTAGTAATGTTCTTGTGGAGTCTTAAGGGTTTTCTATATAGAGAATCATGTCATCTGCAAATAGTGACAGTTTGACTTCTTTGTTTCCTATTTGGATGCCTTTTATATCTTTCTTTTGTCTGAGTGCACTTGCTAGAACCTCCAATGTTATATTGAATAACAGTGGCAATAGTGGACAGCCTTGCCTTGTTCCTGATCTTAGAGGGAAGGCTTTTAGTTTTTCACCATTAAGTGTAATGTTGGCTGAGGGTTTGTCACATATGACCTTTATTATGTTAAGGTATTGTCATTCTATACTGATTTTGTTAAGTGTTTTGATCATAAATGGATGCTATATCTTGAAGTCTTTTTCTGCATATATTGGTGTGATTGTATGATTCATATTTTTAAATTTGTTTATGTGGTGTATCACATTAATTGATTTGTGAATGTTGAACCATCCCTGTGCCTCTGGGATGAAGCCCACTTGATTGTGATGTGTAATCTTTTTAATATGTTGCTGCATTCAGTTTGCTAGTATCAAATAAGATACTAAGGATTTTTGCATCTGTGTTCATGAGAAGTATTGGTCTATGGTTTTCTTTTTTGTGTGTTATCTTTACCAGGTTTTGGTATCAGAGTAATATTGGCCTCATAAAATGACTTGGAATGTATTTCCTCCTCTTCGAGTTTTTAGAAGAGTTAGAATCTTCTTTAAATGTTTGATAGAATTCACTGCTGAAGCCATCTGATCCTGGACTTTTACTTTTTGGTAGGTTTTTGATGATTGTTTCAACTTCCATACTGCTGATCAGTCTATTTAGATTTTCCAGCTCTCCTTGATTCAATCTAGGAAGCTTGTATTTTTCTAAGTACTGGTCCATTTCTTCTAAGTTATTAAATTTGATGTTATATACTTTTTCATAGTATTCTTCTGTGATCCTTTGTGTTTCTGTGATGTCAGTCATAATTTCCCCTCTTTCTCCCTGATTTTGATTATTTGTGTCCTTTCTCTTTTTCCTTTGGTGAATCTAGACAAGGTTTTGTCAATTTTATTAATCTTCTCAAAGAACCAGCTGTTGTTGCATTTATTTTTTCTATTTTTTTTATTCAATTTATATCTGCTCTAATTTTGATTATTTCTTTCCTTCTGCTGACTTTAGGCTTCATTTGTTCTTCCTTTTCTAGTTCGTTAAGATGAAGCATTAGGTTGTTTATCTGGGCTCGTTCTTATTTTTGGAGATAGGCCTGTAATGATATGAACTTTCCTCTTATGACTGTTTTTGCCGTGTCCCAAAAGTTTTGATATGTTGTACTATCATTATCATTCATTTCTATGTATCTCTTGATCTCTCTTTTATTTCTTCCCTGACTCAGTTATTCTTCAGTAGCATGTTATTTACTCTCCATGTATTTGTGATTCTTCCTGATTTTTTTTTGCTGTTGATCCCTAGTTTCAAAGCATTATGATCAGAGAATATGGTTGGTATGATTTTAATCTTCTTATATTTGTTGAGGCTATCTCTGTGTCCTTGTATGTGGTCGATTCTTGAGAATGTTCCATGTGCACTAGAGAAGAATGTATAAGCAGCTGTTTTGGGCTAGAAGGCTTTGTATATGTCAATTATATCTAGTTGATCTAATGTGTCATTTAAGGATGTTATTTCCTTATTGATTTTTGTTTGGATGATCTGTCCATATCCGACAGTGGGATATTTAGGTCCCCTACTACAATAATGTTTTGGTCTGTTTCTCCCTTTAGTTCTGTTAGTAATTGCTTTACATATTTCAGGTCTTCCTGATTGGGAGCATAGGTATTAATAAGTGTCTTCTTGGTGCATGCTTCTCTTTATCATTATAAAGTGCCCCTCAGTATCTTTCTTTACCTTTTTTATTTTGAAGTCTATTTCATCTGATATTAGTCCCACCACTCCCACTTTTCTCTGAATGCCATTTGCTTGAAATATCATTTTCTACCCTTTTACTTTGAGTCTATATTTTTCTTTGGAGCTGAGATATGTCTGCTGAAGGCAACATAAGGTTGGATTTTGTTTGTTGATCTATTCTGCAACTCTGTGCCTTTTTATTGGTGAGTTCAATCCATTTATGTTTAGGGTGATTATTGAAATATGGGTCGTCTTATAGCCATTTTCTTTTGCTTTCTGGTAGCTTAGTGTTTCCATTGCTTCCTTGTCCTTGTGTTTCTGTTTTCTTTTCTTTTCTTTTATTCCTTTGGTTGACTTTTGTGGGTTTTCCCTCTTGTCCTTCTCATTTTATGTTAGATACTTCAGTTCTGAATCTTTAGTGTGTTTACCATTATGAATATGAAAAAAGATAGTTATGTATATATGGTCATTCATTTTCTTCTATGTGTGCCTTATCTCCATTCCCCTTTGTGAATTTGATCTTTGAATCCTCCCCTTTTCAGTCATTGTTATCTCAATTTGTCCCTATGTATGCTTAACATTCATTACTGTCTTGCTATAGCAATTCTCTTATTATTATTTAAGCTTATAATGCCCTGTTCTTAGTACGGATTGCAATCCTCTGCTTCTATTTGCCTGATAGCTATGTTACTCCTAATTATGTATTTTTTTAATGTCATTTTGTTTTAGGTGAACTGACCACTTTCAGTGTTTACTGTAGTGCAAGCCTCATAGTGGAGAATTCCCTAAATTTTTGTATGTCTGAAAAGGTCTTAATTTCTCTTTCATATCTAAAGGAGAGCTTAGCTGTAGACATTATTCTAGGATGGTAGTTCCTTTCATTTAATAGTTTAAATATTTGATTCTATTCTTTTCTGGCTCGTAAGGTTTAGGCTGAGAATTCTAATGATAATCTAATGGATTTTCCTTTATAAGTTACCATTTTCTTCTCCCTGGCTGCCCTGAGAATTTTGTCTTTTGTTGATTTTTGATAACTTTAATACAATGTGTCTTGGTGAAGGCCTTTTTGGGTTGAGATAATTGAGTGTTCTGTTAACTTCTTGAATTTCAAGATCCAGCTCATTCCTTAGATTTGGGAAATTCTCATCAACCATTTGTTTGAAAGTGCTTTCTAGTCCCTGCTTTTTTTCCTTGCCTTTGATAATGCCCATTATTCTTATATTTCCTCTCCTGGTGGTATCAGCTAATTCTTGAATTTCTCTTTCTTTATTTTTCTTTCTTTGGTTTCTCTCTTCTTCCTTGTGATTTCTTTCTAGACTTCCGTCTTCAATATCACTGATCCTTTCCTCCATTCGATTGACTCTATTTCCCAAGCTTGCTATTTTATTTGTCAACTCTTTCAGTGTGTTTTTTTATCTCCAGAAGTTCTATTCTGTTCTTTTTGAGGGTTTCAGTCTCCTTGCTCTGCTCATGTAGTTGGTTTTTCATTTCCTAAAATTGTTGATATGACTCATTTCAGAACTCACTGAGTTTTTTCAGAAGTACCGTTCTGAATTTTCTGTCATTTAAGTTGCATATTTCTATGTCTGTAAGCTTATTTTCTAAAGATTTTTCTCTTTCTTTCTGAGATGTCTTGTCACGTTGGTTGTTCATGGTATTTAATGGACTATTTCTCCACCTGGGAATTAATGGAAGTATATTCTGCTGTTTTTCCAGAAAGAAGATTTATTATATAAAGGTCTCTTTTTAGCTCATTGCAAAGAAGGCGCTTTTCTTTTGGTGTCAGGTAGGTGATGATGTCTAAGCCTCTTGGATCCCTGCTTTATATAAAGCTTTAAAAATTCCTTTTTATTATCTTATTGATATTTAACCACACTCACTACCCTCAGTTTCAGTCCCTGTCAGTGTCAGCGACAGTCTCAGCAGCATTTTCTCATTCCCTTGGGGCTCTGTGGTGATCAGTCTCCGAGGGTATGGGAGAGAGGCCCTCTGGTTTGAGAGTTGGGGGATGTGGCTCAGCCTCAGTTTTGCAGCCAGGGCCGGTAAAAATCAACTGTTGTTTCTCTGCAGTCCAGTCCACTTCTCTGCTTTCTGTCCTGATGACTGGCCCCTGCCGACAGCTGCGTGGAACTCATAGCGCTCCTAGACAGGGCTGTTCAGGGGACCTACTGCTCCTTCTTCCCTCCCTCTCCTCCTGCAGGGAGCTCCAGTGGCTGGGAGAGGCAGCTTCTTTATTTCTCCCAGTCTATCGCCTGACACTCAGGGTTCTGACTTGTGGTAGCTCCTATGCACAGATCCCACACTCAGATGTGCTGGTGAGCAGTTTGGGTGTTTTTGATGAGTTTTAGATGTTCAGCTTATTGTTGTTTCAAGGGGAGAGATCGGAGGACATCTCTCACTCCGCCATAATTTTCCGACTCTACAAGCTACTAAGTTTGATGGTCGATGAATATAATGAGTGTTTCCTTTAAAAAGAAAGTTGAATCATAATAGGAGAGGCCATGTTAAATTCTGCTCGATAAGACCACCTGGAAAGCAAGAGAACTGAAATACTTAGTAGTATGCAGAGTGGCAGGCTGGAAATCCAGGAGTAAGGAAAGAGTGGCAGGCTGATAAGTCATCTATCACTCATATCATTTGTAGCCACAGTACGCAGCATAGAAATAGTGATGTCCCCACAAGAATGACAGAGTCAACAAATATACATATTCCCAACATTGTATGACAGCTATACCCTTCTTGTGAGACTAAGTTTTCTTCTTACTCAGTTGTCACAGTGGACCCCACCCTGAAGGGGCTAGCAACAATAACTAGCAAATGAGTGAGCTTTGAGGAAAAGTAGAAAAATGAGGACCATGACCCTTCTTTTGGCATAAATGCTAAGGCTAGGAAAAACAGTCATCTGTTAAACTTAAGATTTTCATTATTGTTAGGTAAATGGGCATTTAAACTGAGAGGCTATATGAGACCTGAAATGGCAGTAGCACTTTGGATGGATGATCAGAAAAGTCAACAACTTGCTTTCTTTTGTTTTCATTTTCCTTTTTTTTTTCCTGGTGAAAGAGGAGAATGTCAAAATGAAGAGTGAGAAATAAAAATAAAGTTGTATATATACATTTTTACATCATGAAAGAGCATCGATTCAACATAATGATTATTACATCTATTATTTATAGATTCTATTTCTTTTTGATTCATGAATTGGCCTATCTTGTTTCTCTGTATATTATATTTTAAATAGCTTTTTGTCTCTAATTTATTATATAACCTTCTAAATATAAGTATTCAAAACTTCCCTATGCAGCTCTTTTTCTTTTTTCCTCTTAAAGCTCCCATTTGTGATCTCTGTCAGTAACATAGCTCTATTTATTACCATTATGTAAAATACACACTTTTAAAAGTGCCCACATCTGTATCCCGTAATATGAACTTGGATACTTCCCATTCAATACTAAGTAGATATCTACTTATCTGGTGGGGTTATGGAGTGCAACAATAGAATATACATCCAGTTTTTTATGCATTGTTTTTTGTTGACTTGGAAGAATTAGTCAAATTTGATTATTTACAGTTCACCATTGCCTCCTAATTTCTCTTTTCCACTTTTCTCCCTGTGCTACCCAGTTAATCTATCTTCCTTTATAATACTCATTTACCACTTACAGTGTTATCATGAAGTTTATTGTTCTTCCGTTCAGATACACTCGTGTAATATATTACTAAATCCTTCTGCTGATTATACACTAAATTTGTTCAGGGTTCTCTTTGTTCCCAACTCACTAGCATAATTTTACATTTTAGCTTGCAGCAGTTCGAAAATAGAGAAAATATCACAAAGTCGACCATTACTTGGGAAAATACAAATGACTAACATGACAACACATTAAGAAAGTCAGTTTAGATGTAGACTATTTCTCTCAGCCCAGGAAACCACGTCAGTCTCAAAGTCTGCTTATGAAGCCATTTCTACCAGAGACATTTCATGAATTCATTCAGTTAAAAAAAATAGATAAATAAAAAATCTACACTATTTATTTATAATAATGAATGAGCAAATAAAAGGGAAGAAGGTAGATGTAAATTTTTTTTCATGTTTATGTACATATATATAGTATCAAATATATTTATACCACATGTACACATGCTTTCAAAGGAAAGTATCAGTGTTTCTTGGTTCCAGAAAGTAGCACAGGAATAAAAGATAGGGAAATAGGGACCAAGAGCAAGCCCTGCATGGAGGCTTATTCATGGTGAGCTAGAAAGCACTGTGTCAGAGGGCCACCTGTTAACTAACAGACTATCAGCTGTTTGGAGATTACACTGCCCCTTCCCTGGTATAGTATTTGAGAAAAAATGTGGCTGATCACTTCCTATGTTTGTACAAAGCAAATGCTGAAAGCCAACTTCAGCTCTTCTACTGATTATACCACTGAACAAATCAGCTGAGTTCTGATTACCTGACCCATATTCTTGAATCAGTCCCAAAAATGAATGTGAGTGTCACCCTCCATGTTGCCTCCAAGTTCTCCTTCGGCCTCTGGACCAGACAGGGATGCCAGAGAGATGTATTGCTCAATACATGCTACGTGCAACCCCTCAGGTCCTGTACCGCCTCCATGCTCAGGCGCTGAAGTGAGGTACACTGTGTGCACAAGTTGACACTCCTACATATGCGTTAGTGAAACGTGTCAGTTCCTTCCTGCCTAAAAATACAAACAAAACAAAACAAAATAAACATAAAAGCTCAAAATAAATAAGGAACTCCCTTTTTACATGTGAATAAATTACAGTAAATTAAAGGAGAATTTAAGAAAAATTTTGAATAAATAATCAAGGCTACTGATTCTTCTACAGGCCCCAAAGTGAGAGATCAATGCACTGGTTTATTTAAAATTCTTCACCAGTGCATATTGCAGAACTACGGGTACTGTTTGTTGTTGCATTGAATCCTAGGCAGCAGTTTTGTCCCCCATATTTATTGTGCTGCAAAGACACGTAGCCATGTTGAGAAATGCTTAAGTGCTAAAGTCAAAGCACAATGGTTCTGAGATTTATCAACAGCCCTGAAAACATCATCATAAACAAAAGACATGGTCGTGAGAAGTGTTGCTATGGATACCACACTCTGACCTGCTACTATGGCCAGTGACATGTCACCATATGTGGAGCAATTCTGAAACATGAATGAGTTGCTTAAGTCATAAAAATATATTTGGAAGAAAGAGTACCTGGGAAGAATAAATAAATCCTAAAAAATTAAAGCACACTTTATAGACTAAGTGGGTTTTAAATATACACCTATATAACTAACAAATCTAATTAAATATTAAAATATAAAATATTTACCAAACATAATAATTTCAGTAGGGACTGTATTGTATGGGTCTAATATGCTAGTGTAAATAACTGGTTGTTTCAGTAACACTATTTTAACTGTAGAGGTTTTGAACCTTTGTTTATTTTTTTCCCCAGTTTTATTGAGAAATAATTGACATACATCAGTGTGTAAGATGTATAGCATGATGGTTTGATTTAGATATATTATTTAGTTAACTAATTTACATACAAGTTTAGTTAACATCCATCATCTCATACAGATGTAATAAAAAGAAAAAAAAAATGTTTCTCCATGAGAATTCTTAAGGTCTAGAGGTCTTTAACATTTATTTAGTTTAATTAGTGATTTTTTTAAATTGTTGTGCCAAACCACTGCATGAGCAGTACTTGTTAGGGCAGGCAGTGAATGTCATATAATTGGAGTTGAATCAAATGTGAATTTTTATCCCAGTTGTGTTAATAAAAGGCTCTATGTATGCCCTTATATTCTTCCTTTTATAAAAACATTGGTATCAGGTGAAAATTCACATTAAGATATCATCCAAAATATTTTTTGGAATAAAGTGACAAACAGAAATGCAGCCAGTCTTTTTTTTTTTTTTTTTAATACAGTGCTTGAGTTGCATGAAAGTTAGGCAGTTTGGAAAGCTCATTAAGTATTTTAAGAACTAAGGATCCCATCCTAATGCTACAGTGTGCCAAACAGCACTTCAGTGACCTGGAGTAATTGGTTTGACTGCCCAAATTCGGATAGGTTCCTCATAGGCTTGGCAGAAGTTGTTTTCTTAATTCGACTTTTTGAACTACGTGAAATTTTTTGCATAATTTTCTATTTTGAGTAGAGAAAGATATGAAGGCAATTTAACAGAAGTACTACGAGTAGTTGTAGTTGGTAGGGAAAAGCAGAGTTTTAATTTCAAGCCAGTACATTTTTAACATAACATATTTTTCTTTTTCTTATAGTTATCACTCATAAATGATATTATTGTACATATAGTTTACTCAGTATTTTTTCTAGAAATCAATAATACATTTAATAAGGTATAAAAGTATTTATTCTGATTTATATTGATTCTACTTAATATATAGTCATCTATTTTACACTTATTTCAAAGAATGTACATATGGCATATAGATTTGAAAATCAAAATTAATGATTAAGACATGTGTTTTAAAATTTTAATTTTATATATTTATATCTATAGTTACATAGTTACACAGCGATAAACTCTGGGTAATTAAAATTTAAATTTGTTACATTATTGTTATTTAAACAAACTACTATTTCTCTAGTTGTTTTGAAATGGTAACCCTTTATTCAATAGGCCAATATTATTTTTATGACTAGTAATAAATTGAATAAATACCAAATAGGTAGATAACACATGATTTATTAGTCTATTATATGCTTTAGAAATACACATCTTTAAATTTATTACAACCATACATCGTCATTCAATATATTAAACTGAAGGCATTCTAAGTAACATCAAATATAAATTAGTTTTGTACATAGGTCATATTACTGGAAATTTTTATGAAAATCACTCAACATATTTCAAAATTTTAAAAACATTAATATTAAGGCTTTAGTATCTACAAAAGTGATAGTCCCAGAAGCTAAGGAATGGGTGTGTCACACTGAGGAGGGGATCAGGTTTTGTCACCATCGTCCCTGCTACACTTCTTTTGCTTACTCTTCTAAGAACCTCACATTTATGAAGTCTTTTAACATTCACATGGATCTTGTAAGCTTTATTATTATCATGTTATTGAAAAGGAAACCACCTGAAGACTTCACACTGAGTAGAGTTCTATATAAAAATAGTGGGCAATAAAATAAGCATAATAAATCTTTGGCAACCAAAGTTTTATCCATAAAAAGACAATATTGAAATAGGCCAGCTTAATGTAATATATAATTCTCATTACTGGAAGTAGTGATTAGCTGACAAATTTATGGAATATTGTAATGAATATTTGTGAATTGAGTAGATAATCTCTAAGGTCATTGTGATGAAGCAAAGAAACACTAGAATAATATGTAAAATGTTCTCTATGCTGCTACATTCTTCCCTGCTTCACTCATTCTAGCAAAAAAAGAGAAGAATTCTATAATTCTACTTACAGAGCCAGCTGAAAAGATGGAATAAAATGTCAACAGCTATTTTGAGATAAGTAAGTCAATCATTTCAAAATTAGTCAATAACAAAGTTATAGTGGTTTATATGAACATGTAATTACATTTTACTTTCTACTTTCTTAGAACATGATTATTATTTCAGATTTTAGATTTTATGATCAATTTACATATTTACATAGTTAGTAGGCTTTTTATTTACTTTGAGGAAATTTACGTTAGTCTAACATATTAGCCAAGTCATCAGAATCTTTTAGATCTAGGCAAATCACGAATATGAAGTTTTTAAATATTAAGCTACATATGATTAAAGTATTATCAGAAATACTTATACATCATAAACAAATTTTTAACATAAACATTTCAAATGCTGTTTTACTCTGTAAAATATAAAAAGTTATACATGGTTTACATGTTGTTTGTCAAATATAATGTAACATGAGACATAATTGTAGTGATAGGGAAATAAATATGAACTGAAATGACTAAAATAATTATAATACATATTATCCTTGCTTTTAAAGATAATTTTGAAAATCAAAATAATATATGGAGTTAGTTATATGTTATTAAATAACATATTGGTGACAATATGAAACATTAAAATAGAATATCATAAATGAGATTAAAAACAAAGCAACTAAGCAAAATTAATATGTCCACCATTGTTAATAAAGTGTTAAAACTTTCTCAAAACTGAAAGCAAAATATAAATAAACTGGTTGATAAGTAAACAAGTGATTCAGAGAAAAAATTATAAAAAATAGCCAAAACACTAAGCATGCATAGATTATCAACAATCAGTGAAATAATAACAAAAATAAGCAAATTAGCACAACAGTCTCTGTTATTTATTTTATTTACAAATAAAACATGAATTAATAAATCTACAATCTTTTAAAATACAAGTAAAAATAATTTTTAAAAAATCATTGCAATTATAATTCAGTGTCATATGTTTTGTAAGTTTTTAATAGTTTCCAATAATAAGAGAAATATTGTAAATTTAAAGAAAATAAATACACAGATGATAAAATTGCACAATATAATTTGCTTAAATGTAGTGTATATTAATAGTAACCAAGTAAATCTACTATATTAATTGCTATTTGTTATACTTTGTCGATATGTCTTCAGGTGCAACTAAAATTCACTTACAATATATGTCCTTTGACTAAATGAGATCTAGCTAATATTCGGACTATGAAATTACTTGCTCTGAGGAATATATTTCTCTGATTTGTTCATTTGCTTTTATTTCTACAATTCATATAGTTTGGAAACAACAATTTTATGAAAAGGAAGACCTTTAACTTCTTTTTATTGTTGCCCTGTAGCCAGAGAACCAACTTTTTTTTCATAAGCATTTTCTTTAGAGAGTTACTTGAAAATGAAGCTTCTATACAATTTTTCTGAATTTAAAGAAGCACAAATTTTGCCTGGATTCATATTTTTTTATTTTAAAATTAAATTAAGGTATTGGTTGAAAGTTTAAGCTAATGAATATATATGGATTTATTTCTATAACTGATGATTAATAGGTCTCTTTTATTAAAAAGAAAGCAAATGGGTACACATCATTTTTGCTTATTATTCCTTTTACACACAATCTGTTCTGCAGAACCTCCATGCCTCACCTCAGAAGTCATAATTTGCAACTGATAAGTAAATATATATTTTGAGTCATTAATTTATGGTAAGAAAATTAGCTAAATAATATAGAAAAAATAACAGACATATAAGTACAGGCTAAGATTTTTTTTAAATTTTATATGGAGTTACAGTAGAGTTAAAATATTTAAAATTATGTTTTAGCCAATATTCTGGATATCAAACAACCAATAACATGTCATAGATTTTGATAAATGAAAGAAAATAATATTTACTCTCTCTTCAGTAAAGATATTTTACACAGGCAAATAGGAGTAGAAGAATCATATGCCAAATGTAATCAGTAAAGAAAATAAATGTATGTAATTATAGCACAGCATTTAATATTTACCAAATGATATATATTCCCTTTTCTGTTGATTTGTCTAAATAATTGCTTCAATTCTCCAATTTAATTTGCCTCTTCAGAAGCTCTAAATATACCCTACAATGCATTTATCTACAACCAATCAATATATTTTTACAAATTGCTTCTACATAGTTAAAAACTGTAATCAGGCACACACAAACATGTATTAAATTTTTAACCATCGATAATAGTAGAGACACTCATCACTACTTGAAGAATTTCAATTAAAAATATTCATTAACTTAAATAGTCTTTTTTAATCTAAACTAATTGGTGGTATATAGATCTTATGCTGACAAATATAGTGGTGTCATTTTGGAGAGAATATGAAAATGCATATCAAGAGCTTTATAAATGCTCAGAGTTTTCAATCCAGTAACTATTTTTACAATTGTAGGGGACTATGTTAAAAAATGAGATATCATCACATTGAAGATGTTGCAATATTGTTTATAATAAAGAAAAATATAATGAACTAATTGCTCTAATGTGTTATGTAATGTAAATTGAGGTGTAAGATATAAGATAGTAGAGATATAAGATAGTAAGAGCAAAAATTTTAAGAATTAGACACAGTTTACTAAAGAGAAAACACTGAGATGAAAGCAGTCCTCTAGTCACTTTGTTTCATGTTGATAATAAACAGTGTAGATGTTTGTACAACTCAGCTATGTAAACTATGTAGACATACTAAATATGTATTTATTTGCTGCAGAGTGAATATATTAATCATAATTAAATTTATTTTATTGTCAATTTATTTTCAATTTCACATGCACTATCACAATGTAAAATGCTCATATTTTAGGAGAAAAATTTGTATATTTCCATTTTTTAAAACAGACTAATGTAAGATTTATTTAAGTTTGGAAACCTATTACTTGTAATTTTTTTTGAAAAGAACATGCTAAAATTAATATCAAATTCCTATAACTTAATAGCAAAAATACTAAATATCCCAATTTAAAAATGGACTAAGGACTTGGATAGACAATTATACAAAGAAGACATGCAAATGGCCAACAGGTATAGGAAAAAATGCTCAATGTCACTAATCATTGTTTTATAAGTAACAATTAAAAATCAAAACCTCAATAAAATATCACCTCATACTAGTCAGGATAGCTATTATCCAAAAAACAAAAGACAACCAGTATAGGTGAGGATGTGGAGAAACTGGAATCTTTGTACACTGAAGGTGGGAAAGCAAAATTGTGCAGTCTCAAAAAATTAAAAATATAACTACCATATTATCTAGAAACTCCACTTCTGGGTATTTACCCCAAAGAATTGAATCGGTATCTTGAGGAGACATTAGCACTCCCAAGTTCACTGCAGCACTATTTACAATAGCTTGTAATTTGTAGAAACTACTTAAAAGGGTTATTTACAGATGAGTGGATAAAGAAAATATGGTATATACATACAATGGAAAACTTTCAGACTCAAAAACAAAATGATAGTCTTCAGTATATGACAACATGGATAAACATTGAAGACATTATACTAACTATAATAAGCCAGTCACAGAAAGGCAAATACTGTGTAATTTCATTTCTATGAGTAATGTAAATAGTCAAATTCATGGAACCAAAGAGTGGAATGATGATTGCCAGAGCTTGGTGAAGGTGGTATGGTAATGGGCAATTACTAATCAATGGATATAATGTTTCAGTTAGGCAAGATGAATAAGTTCTAGGGATCTGCTATACAACATTGCACCTATTGTCAGCAATAATGTACTATACATTTAAAATGTGGTTAAGAAGACAGATCTTATGTTGTGTTCTTATCACAATAAAATAAAATTTTACAAGTAAATAACTATCAAGCTTCAGATTAAATTACCTAAATAAGAACTAACGGTAGATCTTCATTGCCACTTATAATATATGGTGATGAAAGGATGGATTTCTCCTCAGAAATCTTAAATGAATTTAAATGTTGTATTCCTTTTAAGACCTTAGTCAATTAATTTATCTAAGCCCTTGACCTATTCCAATATTGCAAACCTTTGTGTAGTCTATAAATATTTCCAAACCCATGTATCATTTACAGAATTCCCTCAGAGTTTTAATGACTAGAGAGAAGCCTGCCTTTATTAAATATTAATATATTTCATATTACTTCCATACGTGAAAATCTAAACATGTGCAGCTTTCTCTTGACATATGAACCAGGCCTGTAGGAAAAGAAAGGATAACAAAAGATATATTCTATTTTTTAATTATATACCAATCACTTTATTTTCTTTGAGAAAGAACATTTTGGAGTGAAAGTGAAAAGAGATGTATTACTTCATAGAATACTTGTATTTCCCTTTAGGATTTTCCTTGTTCCTTCCTTCCTTCCTTCCTTCCTTCCTTCCTTCCTTCCTTCCTTCCTTCCTTTCTCTCTCTCTCTCTCTCTCTCTCTCTCTCTCTCTCTCCTTCCCCCTCTCCTCTCATTTAGCATGTCTTTCTATGTTCTCTGGTACACATTTCTTAAAGAGAGAAACTGGCTTTATATTTATTACTGTGTATTTTCTAGTTGAAATACCTCCATCGTTTTAATACTGTGTACTATACCTCATCTGAGTATTTTATATGACAGCTTCCAATTAACTTTATAATAATAAAATAAACTTTATAATAATAATTTTAGTTCTTATTGCAAATACGTTTATTCTAAACAATGTTCAAAGGAATAAAAAAGAAAATTATATTCATGCTCTAATAATACCTAATTTATATACATCAACACAAGGAAAGTTAATAAAAACTAGTCAACATTTGTTCTGATAAGACAGGGAACATTTTTCTGTGTTGGCTTTTTAGTTGCTTCAAGAGTTAAGATTATAAAGGGTTATAACCTCCTGATAAGTAATAAATAATTATATTAAATTTTAATATTTGGAAAGAACTGAAACTCAGAACAGCAAATTATGTGCTTTTCATCCTTTTTACATTTTAATAATATATTCATCAAGTCTTTAATCATCAATTAGAAAAATCATGAATCTTGTACTAATATTACACTTAACAGTAGCATAATTTCAGCTATAATTTATTAGATATGAATTATCAGTTCAATATTTTTTCAATTGGAAGCTTCACTTTCAAACTGAAAATTATAAATTTCCCCCAAATAAGGATATTAATAAAGTGCAAGATTTAAATTGCTTTCTGAAAAACTATACAACTTCCATTAAGTTACGCTGATCTATGTTCCCAAATTGAGAAGCAATGGATAGTAGAATATTATGCACACTAATAGAACTCATACTTCGACATCTCACCCTTTTTCACAATCTCTAAATCTAGACATCTTTTTCTTTCAAAGATGTATATTAAAAGGATTCCAAAAAAGTTAAACAATAATTAAGTTATTTTATAAAAAGGCTTAAATATTATTAAACATAGACATGATTAGAAAGTATATATACATATATGTATGTTTCATAGATAGAGATCATATACAAATTATATTATGATGCTTCCAAATATCAAATAATAGGGAGAACAAGGGTTTTGAAATTAGTATAAGTATTTCTATGTAAATAGAAATAATCAATAAAATTTAAGTTGTATTTATCTCGTGACTCAGAAATTCCATTTGGGACCTAAGCTAGAGAAAATTATCCTACATATGCTACAGAGGCATATTTAAGAATGTTTACTCTACAATCATTTGTAATAATCACTCTGGTCTGAATGTTAGAGAAATAAAAACCTTTTTAGACAAAACACAAACTGTAAGAATTAATTTCCAACATACTTATGCCTAAAAAAATATTAAATGAAGTTTCTACAGGGAGAAATACCATATCAGAAATAGGACATATGAAACGAATAGCACTGAAAATGAAAAGATAATCGTACAATGAAATTAATTATTTTTCTCATTTATAATAAATATATTTTAAAAATCACAGTGCTGTATTAAGTATTTATGCAATATTTTAAAGAGAGTATTACAATAATAACATACATGATATAAGAAAGGAATTGGGAATATACAGTTGTAATATCCTTATACTACATGTGAAGTAGTATAATATTATTTGAAGTTAGACTGTGATTAATTAAAAATATATATCGTCAATCCTAGAGCACCACCAAAAGAATTAACAACAACAATAAGATTTATACATAATAAGTTAATAGAGGAAATAAGTTGGAAATTATATTTATTTTTTTAATTTATATAAAATTATATAGGTTTTAAGTGTATAACTTCAACAAAACATCATATGTACATTCCATTGTGTGTTCACCACTCAAAGTTAAATTTCCTTCTGTCACCAGATATTTGACCCCCTTTACCTTTATCTACCTCCCCACTTCCCCCTTTCCCTCTGATAACCACTAAACTGTCGTCTGTGTCCATGAGTCTCTGTTTGTCTAGTTCATTTGTTGCTTTCAGCTTTATATTTCACATATTAGTAAAATCATATGGTTCTCAACTTTTATGGCAATGTAAATTGGTACTGCTGACATGGAAAACAGTATGGATGGTCCTCAAAATATTAAGAATAGAATTACCATAAGATCCAGCAATCCCTCTTGTGAGTACCACCAAAATTTGTAAACATTTATTTGTAAAGGTATATGCACATCGATATTTATTGCAGCATTATTCACAGTAGCCAAGACATGAAAACAACTGAAGTGCCCTTCAATTGATAGTTGGATGAAAAAGATGCGACGTATATATACAATGGAGTATTACTTAACTATAAGAAAAGATGAAGTATTGCCATTTGCGACAACATGGATTGATCTTGAGATCATCATGCTAAGCAAAATAAATCAGAAAGATGGTAGGTTTTAATTAAATATTACCAATAATCATACCAATACATTGAATGTGAATGGTCTAAGGATTCTGCTTACAGAACAGATATTGTTATACTTGATAAAAGGAGAGTCATATAAGCTAAGTAAGAATTAGGTCCTAAATTATAAAATAAAAGTTTGTGCAGTTTCCATGCATATAATTATTTAAAGCAAAGTAATGAGTACAGACAGCTAAGACCAATTTTTCTCAAGTTTCAATTTAGATTATAGAAAATTTAATTTTTTTTAGTACTAACATATGTGTTCATTCAATATTACTTCAATATCAATTTTTCCTGGGTTGTGAAAAATTAATATGAACTAAACATATGAACTAAAATAGTATATGCTTTACCAGGGCACTTAACCTTACCTATGTGTTTAAACTTCAAAATATAAAAAAACGTAATATTTTTAGTATGTGTATATGCATACAAAGAATATCAGAATATTCAGCTAAACAAAAAAAAATCTAGAAAAATAAGCAAATGATCAAATATCAGGAAAATTCAATAAAGATATATATTTCATACCTTTTTAACATAACTTTGTATTTTATCAAATTCAGATGTTCTACCAAATTAAAGCAACTGTTTTATATATGGACCAAAACTTAAATATAAAAGATAAAAGTGCTTAATTCTATGGAAGTGAAAAATATAAAAAGTAGGGGAATTACTCTAATACAGGTCTTGGAGCACCATGCATTGCTGTTTTTAGATTTCCAAATCATCCTTAAGCATATCCTCAAAATGCCCAAGCTCAATATGAGCAGTTGGAATATGTATGCACACATAGATGATCACACTTCAACATTTTATTCATGTGTTCAAATTATGGTATAATACTTTCTAAATTTCACTACTGGAATTTCCTTCTGAAACATCCTGTTCAGGAATGTTCTCTTATATAATGGGATTTACTGGTTCATTGACAGTATTGTCTAGGAGCCTCCTTAAAACCAACCAATATTTTTTATGTTCCTTTGAATGCTAACATTATATAAGAACTATTTTTACATGAAATGCTGATTATTTTCTAAAGTTAGTATTTTAACAATATTTGCTGAGGAGTCACCTGAAAACTAGATAGTGTCCTTATGCAAAAATCCAACTGTTTGGTTCATGTCATTTATATTTTTTCACTGTGAGAGAAAAATTGGATTTACTAGCTGGTCATCAAGTAAAAGCAATATTAAAACTAAAAATAGTTCTCTGCTGAACACTTATCAAATATTTATAAGCTCTCTAAAGAAGAAAAGAGCTTCAAACCTTATCCAATAGAAAAATAATTGAAGCAAATAAATATTTTCCAATAGTGAGTGTTATACATTATGATTTTATAAATTTCATAGTTTTTCTTTCTATTCTCATCTTTCATAAGGGATATGATGCTAAAACATATTTTGATGATAGATTATCAAATGCTCTGTCAATCAGTTTGATAAAATTAAGGAATTGTATTGAAGGTTTATTGATGCATATCAAATTGTAATAATTGTACTGTCTTAAAACAGTATTCATTTATTAGCCCAGAGTGTGTAGATCAGAAGTCAGGAATGTTGTTTGGGTTCTCTGATCTGCTAAATTAATGCATGGGGCTAGTTGTTTGCTTATTTGAAGTTCAGAGTCCTTTTCCAAGCTCATGCCTATTATTGGAAGAATTTATTTTCTTAGAGTTGAAGACTAAATTCTTGTTTACTTCCTGTTAAATCCTTGTTTACTTTCTATAATAGAATTCTACCTACTATAGAAAGCAAACTAAGAGGGAAAGCATAATGTTTCAATCATGAAAGTTTATCAGTGATTTCTGAATGTTGATCAATAATATTGTGCTTGAGAAGAACAAAATTGTGTGCTTGAATATGTGATGACTAATAGTGATTTGAATAAGTTGCAATTTGCAAAGAACTCCAAAGTATAAAAGATTAAAATAATGTAAAATAGTTATAAGTCAACTTATAGTCTATCTACTAATCTCAATATATCTAACCTAGAATTCAAGTAATGAAAATTTGTACATGGTAGTTATGTTAATCCAGTGGTGTATATTGCTAGACAAGAACACTTACAGTACGTTAGTCAACTTGCATTCAGATACAAATGGAGAATGACAAGCCCTAAAAAAGTCCTACAGATTTGCGACAGCATTTCCTACTTAACTACAGCATTCATATTTGTAGAAGGCAGCATTTATAATTTAAGAGAAGGGAAATTGGGAAATAAGTTTATTTGTGTATTTCAAAGTGAAATGTATTATTAATTTTATTGCATAAGTAGATTAATTTGCTTGGAGGACAAATTTACTCTCTTTGGAATTACATAATTTTTTTTTATTTGCCCTTAGGGGAAAAACATTAAAAACAGTTATACTTGTAAATATATATTGAAACTTAATCAGAACAGATTAAGTGTAGAAGTTAAGTAGGCTCCATATTTACTTAGTAAAGGAAAACTATTGCATTAAATAGGAAATTTTCTTCTGACAAAATAAATCATAAATATATTGATACTGAGTTTTTTGAACTAGATTTTATTTCTATTTTTAAATGCCTTTACTGAGAATTAATTTCTTCACTGAAACACACTCTTTAATATCCCATTTGCTTTTTTTAGGATCAATTTGGGGCTTAGTCATATATTTTATGAATATGTTTTGTTATTTTAATTCATCTTTATGTTTTCTTCAAAGAATGATTAACGTTCACTTGTCTACACATTATAGGGTATAGCGGTAGAAATGGTCAACTGAAGTATTATAAATACAATATATAATGAGTAAATGTAATATAAAAATCAATCTAGGTAGATGCAATTAATTAATAGTATTATCTTTTTGTTTTTGTCTAAACAGTAAAGATGTAAATTATAATGAAAGTATTATACTCATTCAAGGTCATTTTTATCTATTTATCTACAATTATAAATAAATAATATTCATTTAAAATATTTAACATTTTACTTCAATAACCCCATTATTCAAAATGCATGATGTGAAAGTTTTAACAAATTTAAAATTTTCACATTGTAAGCATTTTAGAAAATATTCATAGATTTGAACAACTTTCATAGCAGGGCCATCTCATGCCTATTTTCCCTAGTAAGTATAATACTTTATTTGGATTGAAGTAATAACTGAAATATATATATAGGTTCTGACAAGATTTCCATGGGAAGCTGCAAATTTTGTTTAATTTTTATTTAGGATCTCTGCTGCATTACATCTTCTGAGTTACCCATTGTGAAGCCCCACTTCTAATTCTTCCTTACCAATCACTCCTTTCATGTTAAATATACACTTTATACAACAATCTTAATATTTTGTATTTATTTGTATGGCCTCATTTTCCAATGTGAAAGCTGTGCTTGAAGATAAAATGAAGGATTACTGCAATGACTATAGAAAAATGGTAGAGTAGTTAGCTCTAAACTCACTTCCCCACAGACACAATGGGAAAAATTGAAGAAACTATAAGAACCAACATTGTCAGAACTCTATAAAACAGTAAAAAGTTTACAGCAGCTAAGACAATGCCAAATCAATAAAAACTCAACTTGGAAATGGTAGGAAAAGACTTTGCCATTTTTAATTGGCATCCCCTCTTTCTTGCAGTGTCAGTCTTGAATAAGCAGCAGCCTGTGTTCCCAGTTTGGGACACTGGTTCTCAGCTTTAGAGAGGCCAGAACACAAATATTCACAAATTAATGTGTGTCTATCTAATTACACTGGGCACTCTCTGACAAACTGACACCAGGCTCTCATCTCTGTTTTGCCTAACTCAGAATTCAGGCAGGAAAAGTAGCAGGCATTGCTCAGAAATGTCAGAGGTGAACTAATGACCCATGTATGCCTGAGAGAAAAGTCTGTGATCAAGGAATAAACAATTAAGAGCCAAGGAAGAAAAGCTAGGGGAGATTATTTTGAAAATTAGGACCTTCAGAAGTACCTATGTATATAGAGAGGTTTAGAAACATGCTCATAAAAGTTCTCATATGACCCTTAGCTAACACCTTAGCTTCACCCCTATGTTCTTTACAAGCCTAGATAAATGTTAGGATAACTCATCACTGAGCCAGTATTCAAAAACAGGAAGAGGTATTTGTTTTATTGTTTTAATATTTTGGGTTTTAAAAGTTTTTTTTTTAGTTCTATCAAAACGTGAACTAAAGAAACAGACTTCAGACTACAGACAAGAATAATACAGTCTTTACAAAAATAGTTCTAAAAATAGTTTAAAAATAGTTTAAAAATATATATATATATATGTATATATGTATTTATATCAGTAAACCTAGGGGAAAAGAAGGATATGATTTCTAGATTTATCACATTATAATATAGAAATGTGCATTTTTCAACAATAACAACAACAACAGCAACAACAACAACAACAACAAAACACAGGCATAAATAGATAGAAAAACATGGCTTATTCAAAGGAAAAATATATTCATAGGAGACCTAGACATTTAACTTACTAGACAAAGATTTTAAAATAATTTTTAAATATGCTCGAAAAACTAAAGAAAAAATATGAAAAAGGGGAAAAAGGAAATTAGCAAAATAATATAGGAACAAAATAAAAATATCATTTAAAAAAATCATAAAAAGAAACCAAAGAAAAATTCTGGACCTCAAAGTACAATAAGTAAATTGAAAAAGTCTCTAGAGGAGTTTAATACAGATTTGAATAGGCAGAAGAAAAAAATCAGGAATCTTGAAGATAAGATAATTTTTGAAGAGCAGAAAGCAAAAAAGAATGAAGAAAAGTCTCAAAAAGGAAAAAAAACTGGAACATCATCAAGTGGAACAATGTATACATGATAGGTGTTTCAGAAAAAGATGAGGGCAGGGAGAGAAACAAAGGAACAGAGAAAACATCTGAATAAATAACAGCCAAAATTCATCAAATTTGATGAATGATATAAAGCTAGAAATCCAAGAAGTTCAAAAAGTATGTTGTTGGGAGCCGGAGATGTTGGGAGCCCTTTGTAAGGAAATATCCGTTCCTGAAACCCTGAAGGGAGGATAAGCATCAGTTCCTGAAATTCCAAGGGAGGAGTTTTTCTCTAGGCCTTATGTTAATTCATGTTAATCGCAGCTATTGTTTCTGGATACTTGTGGTTTTGTTTTGTGCAGTTTGTCAGTACTCAAGCTGTATAAGTATAGGGTGCTAAATAAAGAGGCTGCAGCTTCGACTGTATGCCCTCCCGAGATCTTTCTCTCTTCTCTGTCTTTTTTTCCTAACCCTCGCTCCCTCACTCAGGTCTGTTCGACTCTGCCCGGCTGGCTCCGGCAGTATGTATAGGATAAACTTAAAGAAACCTGCACCTAAACATATTATAATTAAACTATTGAAAGTCAAAAATAAATAGAATTTTGTAATCAGCAGGAGGACAGACTCAACACATACAAGGGATCCACAATAAGATTAACAGCAAATTTCTCATATGAAACTGTGGAGGCCAGAAAACAGTGGTATAACATTTAAAATACTGAAAGAAATACAAAACCTTTCAAACAAGAATTCTGTAGCTAGAAAAGTGTTCTTCAAAAATGAGAAAAATATTAACACATTCACAGGTAAACATAAGCTGAGGGAGCTCATTATCACTAGAACAAAGCTATAACATACAAACCATAAATAGCAAAGTAGCAGAAGTAAGGCCTTTCTTGTAAATATTATTTTATATGTAACAGATTAAATTTTCCAATCAAAAGGTAGATATTACAGAATGCATTAAAAACAACTATGACCAATGATACAATTTCTATAAGAGATTCACTTTAGACCCAAAGATGCAAGTAGGTTCACAGTGAATGTATGAAAAAAAGTTATTTGATGATGTATTAACTAAAAAAAGTACTTGACAAACTTTAAATTAAAAAAACTAATTTTTTAACTGAAAAACTAAACTATTAATTCCAAATATTTTAAATTAAAAGAGACCAAGAAGGACATTCGATTTTGATAAAAAGGTTAAATCATCAGAAAGATATACCAGTAATAAACATATGTACCTAACAACACAATCTCAAAATACATAAAGAAAACTTTGCAAAATATAAGAAGCAAATATTGACAGAATTAAAAAGAGAAATAGACAGTTCGACAGTAATAGTTGGATACTTCAATATTCCACTTTCAATATAGGTTAGGACATCTAAACAGGAGATAACTTATTATTTTTATTACTTATCATTTATAAAATGTTTGATTAATAATACAGGCTTATGTGTTGCTTATGATGGAATGCATATTGTCTAAAGTGTCTATGGTTTCTAAATTTCTGCTGAACTATGCCTTTCTTTCTTTGGCTTTATTTATCCTTTTTGAATGTTTATTGTCATCACTTTCAGTTTATTGTCAAAACTTTGGTAAACCATCATGACTCAAAGTCTACATGGCAACACTAAAGAATTTTTCTAAAAAATAGAAGCCAAATAAATAATACAAGGTGGTTGTTTTGATTTTAATCATTGCCTAAATTATCTTAAGAAAAGTAGAATTTCAGCTTCTAAATTTGTTTTTTGACGTATTGTGGTGCTTACCCTCAGTTTATATATTCAGTGATCATTTGTTTATTACTTATGGATTTTTAATTTAAATATTTTGTACATCTGTGATATTTCAGAATCTATATTTGCTTCCAATGAGTTGTTTATTTAGAATGGGACTTATGTATTCGGTAATATATACGGACTGATTATACGTTGCCTCTCAGTAAATATGATGGGAAATAGAAAAGTCTCATGTGGAAGATGTGTAGTCAAGAAAGCCTTTTTTTCTTGATTTTGATTATTTTGTTTAATGTTTAAGATAGATAAGATGAAAACATATTTAGACGTGGGAAATTTGAAGATGGCAGGAAGAAAAATTGCACAAGGTTTGATAAAGAAGTGCTAATGTTTCTGTAATTTAACAGAAGTATTGATATGTTACAGCAAAAAGAAAGAAGTCAAAGTTGAAAATTTTTCCTGAGTAAAGAAATAGTCTGTGTCACATGTTCTTTTTATAATCTGTTTTTATTATTTTCTAATTAATGTGCGATTAAATTTTTGATTTTCACTGTCATCTTTTTGAAGACTAGACACATTCTCATTTTCTTCACACAAGGATTCCAGTATAACCTTACAAGTGTACACAAACCCAAAATGTTAGAAAATGAATTTAGAATAGAACATATATCTTTAAGGATGGTATTAGAAAATTGTTTCATTTGGGGATATATTGGAATACAGATATCTGTAGGATATAAAAGTGACAAGATGTGCTACCAAAAAAATTTCATTTTATGTTTCTATCTAAACTTTGTATGTCAGGTTCAATAATTTATATGGGACCTTTCTCTGAACAAACATTACTCTTCATATGTTTTGTTATTTTCATAGAACATTTTAATTTCTAAACAGATTTTTTCTTCACCTAGATATACTTGTTTGCCGACTCATTTCATCTTAGGTTGTGGATGCAAACTAATTTAAATATCATCCTAAGCAAATTGTATTAGAATGATAATTCTGCTGCAGAATGCAGTTTACATAATAAATTCTAAAATCAAATATAAATGATTTATGGATTATCTACTGTTTGTGATTATTTGTGCCACTTTTCTATTAACACAGATAAAGCTAGTCTTGTTTAGCATTTTCATAAGTAATCTTGAATAAGAAAGGCACATTGAATCTGTGATGCATTCAGATTATAAGAAGTTTCCTTGGATGGTGAAATGCTATGTCCATGGGGGACTGATTGTTAAAAGTGCTCATGAATTTTAGGAGGACAAAAAGATAGAATTTTAAAAGATAAGTTATAACATTTTCCAGTCTGAGTCCATTTAAGATGGAAATAAATTAATGTCCAAAAAGATAAAACAGTATTCCTTTTTGATATATTTTTTATTCTTCCTGCTGGTCGACTTTAAAGCTATTTGTTATTCTCAACTCTCTATACCACCTCCCTTTCCTAATTCCAAGCAATTCTATATTATATAGAAGAATATTTACAATTCATACTAAAAGAAAATCTTAGATATTATAGTTCTAGTTTTCATACCCAATTATTTTGTTTCTCCTGTCAGTAGTTTTAAAATATTGGTCTGTATAATTCAGTCTATGAATATTGGACTCTCTGTAAGTCATCTGGTAAAAACAATACACAGAATATTTCTGACAATGGAATATTAGACATAATCAAAAATAATAAAGCTACTTTAACATAAACCAGGACCTAAGAATTTATGTATACAAATGCATATGTAACTTGAAGTTCCAATGGCAGCAGTGAAAATGTATAGAGCTTACTGTTCAAATATTAAAGTAACACAAATGTGAGAAATTACGAGTTTTCTGTTAATAACTGCCAATATAATCTCCAAAGTAGGAAAACAGTGTTTATTGAAATAGATATAATCCTACCATACTCTAAATCCTCTGGTGCCTTAAATCATAAAGTGAATAATAAAGCAAATATCCCTTGTAACTTTAAAAGATTTTCCATATAAATTTTTGGTAGAGATACAAAACATTTCTTCAGGAGTGATAATCACATATATGATAACTTTTTAATGTGCATTGTAACCAAATTTTACCATAATGAATTTCTTAGCAATATGTTTTATATAACTTTAAGAGCTCCACATCATATGTAAAGAAAATCTGATACTTGATCAAACTGTACTAGAATTTATTATGAAAGCATGTCAACATTTTTGCTAATTAAATTTTTACTAAATCCCCATATTTGAATTACAAAATTTTATTCCTTGAGTAATTTATTTTATTCATTTATGAATACCAATAACATGAAAATATTTTCCAAAAGTTATAAACAATAAGCTCTACTTATAAAAAAATGTTTTGGTTTTGAAATTAGCCTTGATAACTCTTTTGTTTTCCACATAATTTTCTGTAGGATGGTAGCTAGACAAATTAAACTGAAAAATACATACATGAAAAGAGAGACTACAAATAAATCACATTTTTCAGTACTTCAGTTTCTTTACTTAATGTAATATTTCTCTCTTGTGAGAAACAGATTTAGAAACTACAATGAACTAGCTAAGTTTTCCCTATCTCAGAGACCTCAGTGGTAAAATAGTATGATTTCTAAAGGCAAGGGAGCA
Organism: Eidolon dupreanum; assembly: GCA_028627145.1. NCBI lineage: Eukaryota > Metazoa > Chordata > Mammalia > Chiroptera > Pteropodidae > Eidolon > Eidolon dupreanum. Next base: position 26,393,038 of record CM053508.1, read on the forward strand.
AAATTAGAAAAGGTTACTAAATATCCTTTATTTTAATGACCACTTACTTATAATGCGCTCGGGTGTTTAACTAAACACCCAAACTAAACATTCTTTAAGTCTTTGTACTTTCACTGTAAACTGTGTGATCTAGGCAATTTGCCTAAACTCACAAAGTTTCTGTTTATTCATCAAACTTTAAGAGGAAATACATTCTCTTCATTTGCTCATTAGAAACAACCAATTCAATTATGTCTCAAGTACTTACTGTGCACATACTATTAAATTTAAAAAGTTTAAAATGAACATGTTTCTAATTCTTATATGAACAGGATATATGTTAATATAGATGCAGAAGGAAAAACTAGAAATGTTGGACTCATGAAAGAAAAGTTAGGCCAATTTGGTAGTGACTTCAGTAAAACAAAAGCAGTTATATAATGCAATACAATACCCTTTGACCAATATCTCCATATTTCCCTGAACCTCCAGATAATGAGGATTCTGCCCTTTGTTTCTATGGGTTCAGCATTTTTAAACTCCATGTAAAAGTTATATCGTTACAAAATTTGTCTTTCTCTGTCTGACTTATTTCACTAATAATGCCTTCAAGATCCACCCATGTTATTACAAATGGAGAATTTTCTTCCCTTATTATGGCTAAATAATATTACATTATGTATATATCTATATATCACATTTTCTTTATCCATTCATCCATCGATGAACTCTGAGGTCATTTTTATGTCTTGGCTAATGTGAATAATTCTGCAATAAACATGGTAGTACAGGTAAGTCTTCAAGATAGTGATTTTCTTTGGATATATAGCTCTCTAATTTTTTCCTGATAATTCTAGTTAAAGGGTTGTCGATTTTCTTTATCTTTTCAAAAAATTAACTCAATTTCATTGAGGTCAGCCTCACGAGTCTAAGCTGGCATCACCCATGCAGTCTCAGAAGCTGGGGCTGCCTGGCAATATGGTTTCCAGCTATAGAGGGGAATAGGGCATTGGGGAGGGACTCAGAAGGTTCCTGTCTCTGAACAGGAACACCAGTGAGGAGGAAACCTCAGCAGTGGAATCTGTAGGGGTTTCACAATGGCTGTACGCGTCCTTGTTTTCTTCAATGGTGGAAGATGCTAGGATCCTGTGCAGAGCAAGCCACTGAGTGGCACCTTTGCCCCTGCTATGTAACTGCTTGTGGTATCCTTTGCCCTTCTTCCTTATTTCTAGCCATCTCTATATGTCTTAGGTTTGCTGTTCTCTGGATGAGTTGAGACCAAAGTGGATGCTTCATTCCAAAAGGCTAGGGAATCCGTTCCCACATGTTGCCCTCCCTTTCTTGAACAAGCAACTCTTTTGAGCTGAGGTGTTCCCTCTTGGTGCTGTGCAATGTCTGCCTCGAGAATGGAGTGAGGCAGGCAAAATGAAGCTGTTCTTCCTTACTTTTTCATATGGTTATTCTCAGGTTTTTTTGTCCTCCTGTGTTGCTGAAGTTTCTTAAGTGGACTCCTGAGCTCTCCCAGTGCTATTTTTGTTTGTGAAGAGCTATCTAATTGTTCATCTTTGTGGGAAAGCAGAGACTGGGGTTTCCTAACTTTGCCATGATGGTGACATTCTCTAAATCACACTTTTAATTTTTGCAAACTGTAGGTGTGAAATGGTAACTCACTGTGGGATTGTGTAATTAACATTTTCCAGAAGCATTATATTGAAAAGTACAAAAATCACAAGTATACATCTATATTAATTCTAACAAAGTGAACACACCCAGGAAACCAGCAATGATGTCAATTAATGGAAAATAGCAAGCTTCTGAAAGTTCTCTTATACCTGCTTTCCCTTAGTACATTCCAGCCAGGAATAACATCTGTAATAGCTTCTAACACAATAAATTAATATTGGTTTTAAATTAATATTAACTTTATATAAATGGAATGATATATTTTGTACTCTTTAGCGTCTGTCTTCTTTTATTAAATGTTATGCTTGTGATGAATATAATTCAATTACAAATGATTTGTTTCTTCTCATTTATTTTTCTTTCCACAGATTCTTGGTAATTTTTTTTTAATTTCCATATGCAAAATAGGTTACATTCTTAATACTGACTAGAAAATAAATCTCTAACTTTCACATGTTTGTGTTTTAACATTTTACCACCTTATTCAACATGGATCTGATTTTTAATTATCTCCCATCCATTCTTTTATATTTTTCCTTTGATTTACACAAGGCAAGCCATTATTTATGTAATGCATAATGTTCTGCTATATAAAGTATCTATCGCCATTATTATTTTTTCCAAAATATGATATCCTCTTGTTATTTCCAAATGTTTCATCTAGAAATATCTCTTAATCACCTTAGAAGACTTTAAACTGCCTCATTAATTATTTTAAATGGATTAACCATGCTGCTTCCTACCAATTTTAAATTACTGTGCCATCTCTTCTAAATTTAAAGTATTTTTTTGTTTATGTTTTGTTTGTTATCATCTGTCAGTCTCTAAGACCAATGTAAAATTATGTTGACTTCATTGTATGTCGACTTATTCTAAAACATCTATAGTAAATTTTTGACAGTGATAAAGGATCTTGTACCACTGAGTAGGTACCCAAAAAACCTTTAGATGCATTAACTGCTGACTTATTTAATGTCCTCTTAAATTTTAATTGTATACTGTCCTTAAAACAAGTGCCAACTGATTTCCCATATACTACATCAGTATTATCATTTCTCTTATAATTATGCTGAAAAGAGATTTTTTTTTCTGATCACACTTACATATTGGTCCCTATAGTCTCAATAAAGCATTTGATCGAAGACAGTGCAGTGCTTGGTACATGTGACAAACTATGGTACTACTTACTTTAGTCTCAAATCATCTATATGCCAATAATTTCACAAGCCTGGTTATAAGAACTAAATTCCCATTTAGTATTCCAGAAATAATAAAACACATGAGTCTGAAAGTTCAGTTTCAATAAATACTCTAAGGACCCAAACCACATAAGTTCAAAATTGCAATGTATAGTAAGGAAATAAAGTTGAAAAATGGTAACAAACTGTCACAAGAAATCTGTGGCACTCAAATTTGTTTAGTCCAGAAAGATGTCATTGATTATTGCATTAATGGTCCCAGTTCTTTCATCCCTTTAAACATGTCCTTTGCCATGTCACTTCACAGGCTATCTCAATGGAAGAGACAGAGTCTCTTTTTCCACCTTTTGAATCGAAGAAATCCAAATTCAGATAGTTGACTTGTTTTTGGCCAATGCTATAAAAGCTAATTTCATATAAATAGAGGTTTCTGCTTCTACTTTTGAAGCTATGTTACTGCCAGATAACATGCCTGGGCCCACTGATAGAGGATGAGAAACAGAAGGCAAAATCATCCTGTCACCCAATTTGACAACAAACTGACTATCTGACAGATGTAAGAGTGGGCCAAGCTCAAAATAAGGAGAACTGCACACCAAAACCCAAACTGACTTTTTAACCTACACACTTTGAGGATGAAATAAATGCTTATTATTTTAAGCCACTGATATTTGAGGTGGTTTGCTATATAGCATAAGTGTGGTAATAGAAATCTGGGATGAATCTCAGTATTTAAAAGTGGAGTACTGCCATTTTAAAATAAAGTATATTAAAACCTGTGATGTGGGTTAGCAGAGGCTTACAAAATAACCATGATGTCCTATAAAACCAGGAAAACTAATTACCCATAGTGATATACACAAGAAGTATGTATATTTGGTCTTCATCCCTTGATTCTGTCACGAGAGTATGTAAAGCACTTATAATTTTCTAAGTGATAAGTATGAGAGGTACATCTTTTGTTATTTATTATTAGCCCCTTTAAACCATATCTGAGTTTATGCTAATGATATGATACTAGGTCAGCCACTAGATAGCTTCAGAATGGGGGCTAGTTGCCAAAAGAACCAATCATCTGATTAAAAGGTTGGAACTTGCAGCTGTACATCCTAACCTAAAGAGAGGGAAGAGGGGCTAGAAATTGAGTTAAACACCAGTGGCCAAAGATTTAATTAATCATGACTACCTAATGGAATTTCCATAAGAACTCTGAATGATGGGGTCAAATAGCTTTGGGTTGGTGAACACATCAAGGTGTTGGGAGTATGGCATGCCTGCAGAGGGTAGGGAGGTTCACACCCTTCCCTTATGCCTTTCCCTACACATATCTTTCATCTGACTGTTTCGGAGTTGTATCCTTTATAATGAAGCAGTCAATGTAAGTAAAATGCTTTCTTGAGTTTTATGAGCAGTTCAGGCAAATTATCAAATCCAAAGGAGTGTTACTGACTAACAGACAGTTGGTCAGAAGTATGGGTTGCCCTGACTTCAGATTGTTTTGTGAAGTGGTGGCAGTCTTGTGAGACTGAGCCCTTAACTTGTTGGGTCTTCACTAACTCCAGGTAGTTAGTATCAGAACTGAATTAACTTGTAGGACACCCTATAAGTGTCTGGAGAATTGAATGATTAAATTGATTGGTGTGGGAAAACACATACATGCATGTGTGCACACACACATACACACAGATATTTGGTGTTAGAAGTATGGTGTTGTAAAAACACAGGTAGAAGTATCTGTGTTATGTGGTGGGTGTACTATTTCATAAAATTATCCTTTTATAATTTAATGGATGAAAAAAAAATCATGTAATAAATTTTAGGGTTTAAATAAAAGGTCTCCAGGCCAACTATTGGAAGTGGAAGCTTATCCCTTTTAACTGAATATTATAAGAGATGTGCTCAAAAGAAAAAATAAATAGGGTGCAGTTTGCAGGAGGATCCAGAACTTGCTAGATTAGAAAAATAACATTGTTTCTTACCCTGAGCTACTGTCATACTCTTAAATAAGAGTACATATATCATAAAACTATAGAGTTGTGAGACTCTTTGTCATGACCTTTTTAAAAATTAGGGCAATGATTCCTAGACACTTCCAGCTTTCTCAAAAGAATTTCTCAGAAGCTTTTGTAACAGGACACAGAAGCCTAGCCTCAAAATAGCAGAGTGCAAATCCAGAAATGAAGGCATACAGGAAAGCAATTAGGAGTATGGCTTTTGTTATGTGGGTTGGATTATAACAAGTTGATAATAAAACTAAAAAAATTTTCAGGAAATAATAATGAAGAAAGTTGCTACAGCCTGAACTAAAAGGGACTGAGTCTGCTGTTATTATAGAACAAATCTTTAACTTCAAAGTTTTACCAGAAAACAGGCTGAGGAAATTCTGAAATATTTTCTAATGCCTTTTACAGAAGTGCCTAAGGAGTTTAGTAAAAAGCAAATGAGGTTCATGGAAGTAAAGTCAAGTGAAATGGAGGAAAATAGACTCAGGATCTATTCCTGTGGAACAGAATCAATTTCAATTGAAGGGATACTCTCCAACACCAGAGTAGACATCTCAGATAACACTAAGCCAGCAGGATTTGAAAATTGCTATGGCCAAACTACCGTTCTGTACCTTCCATTATTCATCTCTATTTAGAATGAAAGTATCCACTGTGATTATTCTGCCTCTTTCTCACCATTGTGCCCTTTGGGTTTGTGGGTTTTTCTTTTCTTTTCTTTACTTCTTCCTCTTCTTCTTTTTCTTTTTTTTTTCCAGTGCATAGCTTCCCAGATTAAGATGAGACTCATTTGGATTTGATGTTGGTTAAGAGCTCCTATACTTTGAGCTTGATCTGATTAAATAGACTTTGTTGATCTTGGTAGGGAATGAGTGTTTTTTGTATGCAAAAGGGATGTGACTAATTGTAACCTGATTACGGTTGCATTAATTTCACTGGTGATTATAGTTGTTTATTCCTATATCTATGTCCTTTGATTACGTTGTGTTACAGGTCATCTCACTAGAGTGGTAGAGTCTAATTCCTCCTTCTCTTATTTGATTCTGAGTTTGGCTATTTGATCTGTTTGACCAATGGAATCTCAGCACTTAAGACGCATTTAAAAGCTTTCACTTATGTTTTTCAACTTCAGCTCCCTCCATGAGAATATTGCTTAGACTAGCCAGCCTAGAAGATAAAAGACACATGGCCCTATACATCTAGTTGAAAGTTAGATAATCAATAAATATGTGACTGAGCCCAACCAAGAAATGAAGAACTACCCAGCTGAGTCCAGATCATTCAGTGGTCTATGGACTCATGAGCTTAATAAATGTTTTTTAAACCACTGAGCACTGGATGATTTATTAAACAGCAAGTTGCAACAGACGACTGATATATAAGGCCTATGTCAGGATATGACATTTTGAGTTGAGACCTGAATGGTTGTAAGGGAACAACCAAAGAGAGCATTCTGGTAAAGGAAAACAGGCTCATAAAAAGTGAATGTAATCATTCTTAGAATGTAAAACAAAATGAGTGTATATGGAGGAGAGAGAATTAAAGACAACCAGTAAAACAATAGGTTGGTAAACTAGGCGGGAGCCACATCACATCATATGGAGTTTTTCAAACTGGGGAAATTGCTCCTATTTTTTTCTAAGTATAATGGGACATTTTCAGAATATTTTAAGCTGAGTTTAATATGGTTTAAATTTTAATAATAAGCCTACTCTACTTTTCTATTAAGAATGAATTTCATGGGAATAAGAATAGAAGTAGAGAAGCTAGTTATGAAATCAGAACCCAAATGATTGTAACTTTGACTCTTCAGGTTGTTGTACAGTTTGTGGGCATGCCTTCAGGAAAATGAAAGCCAAAAAAAAAAAAATATCAGAAAAAGAAAGCATAACAATGTCTCTGGAAAATATTAGTGTTTGTATTATATTTATTTATATCTGCCATCTAAGAAGGAATCATTGGTTGGAAGAATATTTATGATCTTGTTTTGACATTTTTGGATCTTAACTAGACCAGAGTTTAAAGTATCACAGACATAATTTCCTAAATCATTACATTTATTTCATTAATATTGCTTATAAATATTTAATAGCATTCCTTGCTTACCTATCTCATATCTATTCTATCTCTTTGTGCCAGAGACACACTGGAATAGAGTCTACAACATTGCTGTTTTTATGATTGAACATTGTATATTTTAAAACTTTCCCATTGAGTACATGCAAACTGATTTGGATCCTCTTTTATGCCATTAAATATAACCAATAAAATCTAAATTATTGATTACATATGACTTTTTAAAATATTTAATGTTAATATTAAATTAGGATAAAATCATCATGATTCCCCTCAAATAACACATACAATTTCTTCATGGTATCTTTTGAAGTAGTTACTGATCTTGTCGGGAGTATTTAACTGGAGGCTGTTTGTAGAAACTTAGAAGGTTACTGAAATGCATAGACTTTGCACATACTAGATCATTCATTCTATATGTAAATATTGCCAATAATTAAAATTGTATTACTGGACTATACTTTAAAAGTTAATTAGTTTATTCTTTTTTCAGTGTAATGATCTTGTCAAAACATAAATCATATACAATTTTTTACTTTCTAGAAAAAAAAATTAAACTGCCCTTAATGACCATAAGGCTCTGCATCTTCTTGTTTCTGCCTATCATTTAATTTAATATCTTCCTCACTTCCTCTAACTCATTAAGAGTCAGGATGGTTTTTACACATGCTATTCCCTTTACTCAAAACATCCTTACCTCTTACATTTTTTGAATTTTGCATTCTTTCTGGTTCCTTTTTAATTGTCACTACCTTACGGATTGTCCTATGTGTTAGTTCAAGTTCTGAGAAGTAGGAGGCAAGAGAGGGTTGATGTTCAAGAGGTTTATTTGGGGAAAAGACTTGTGAGAAAATAAAAGGAAGGGAGGCTTGAGGTTTGGATTATCAGCCAGATTGCAAGGCAGGCTCACCCCACCGCCCCTGTGAAGGCTTAGGGGAAGATGGTGACAAGTCACGACTGTAATAGGTATCCATCACAGGACTTAGCCCAACCTTCTCACTTGCACATCCTACTTGACATTTTAAGTTCCAGAGTCCCTCTAATAAGATTGATTCTCTCCCCTAATGCAGCTCCCTCAGTGATGTAGTGCCATTTTTTTTTCTTTCTTTGTTTTCTTCATATGTTACAGATTTTCTAGAAATGTATGTAGGGATGTTTCATCTTTTGAGCTATCCACTGTGGTTTCTATTGTATAATAAATTCTATTATTATTGTTTAATCCTCATTCTACTAGAATTAATTGCTCATCAATTTTCATATAATCTAAAAACCTCTGAATATTGGTAGGAGAAAAGGAAATATTCACTTTTTTGTGTACTATTTCTTAAAAGGTATGTAATATTTCTGTCATACACTTTTACTTAATTTTATGGATTTAATATTTTATATTTTCTACTTTCTAACCAATCTTGATGTTCTCTACATTTTGTAAATTTTATTTGTTTAATGTTCCTCTAAATAGCGGTTTAAAATATATACTTATATTTTAATTCTAACAGTTACCTCTGCATTTTCAACTGCATATTAAACCATTACTTTTTTCTCATTTTCTAGAATAAATATTCTAGAAAACCTACATATTTGACCTGCTTTTACTTTTACCCCATATTCTGTCACATCTCTCATGTTGAAATTATCTGTGTTGTTGAAGAAGAGAGCCTCTTGAAAAGTACTTGAGAGTGGTCTGTAGGAGCTGCATGTGATCCTTGCCTGATAGCTAGGGAGAAAATGGGGATCTCAGTCATAAGGTGGTAAGGAGATGAATTCTGTCAATAACTGGTAAGCTGGAAGAAGGCCTTGAGCCTTAGATGAGGTTCTATTCCTGGACAAGTATTTGATTTCAGCTTGATGAAACCTGAGCAGTATACCCAGCTAAACTTTACCTGGAGTCCTGACACAGAGAACAGTAAGATAATGAATTTATTTCGTGTTCAACTACTAAATTTGTTGTGATTTGTACATAGCAATAGAAAACTAATACACCATCATCTCTTGCCCGGTTTATTACAATAGCTTTCTACCTGTTCTCCTTACTGTTACCATTGCTTACCCATCATCTAAGCAGGCAGAACAAAACTTTAAAAATGAACCACAAATATTTTACTCCTCTGCTGAAACCATCCAATGATTTCTAATTTCAACTGGTGTAAAAGCTGCAGTCTTTACAGTTGTATCTGAAATACTTTCTTGTGTCCTAGAAAACATTCTGTCTCACCCACATTTCTGCCTGTTCATGCTGCACCAATCATTTTGTCTGTACTTTTAACAGTTTAAGCCTATCTCTGCTTCCGGCACTTGCTTTTTCTCTTTGTTTTGTTTAGATTTCCACCCCCGAAAATATGCAAGTCCAATTGCCTCAGTAAGGCTTCATGAACTCTGTGGAAAATAACACACTTCTTAACTTCAGTAGCCTATTTTTGGTTCCCTGATCTTTTTTTTTATGCATAATTTACATCAGTGTTTTACATGATGTGTATTTTCTTATTTATTACTTATTGTTTGTCACACCCAAGAGTATATAATTTCCGTGTAGATGGGAACTTTGTTGTGTTCATTACTAAATCACTAGTACCTAGAATATTGTTTGGAAAATAGTAAATGTATAAATATTTGTTAAATAAATGAATAAGAAAGGAAACTTTTGTCAATAACTTTATGTCTTATTTCTAATTTCTTTCATTATCTTTTTAGAGTTCCAGATTGATTTTGGACTCTGTTCTCCATGGTCTAAGATTATCATGTACAGAAAATAGTCATAGGTCTTATATTTGGGATATAAACTTCCCTTAGTTTCACTCCTCACTACATGTGTCAAGGGACCAGATTTTCTGGTGTGGCACTTTTGTTTGATTGGTTTGTTTACTAATTACCATAATGTTATTCCATGATCATCTATTGCTCTACTACTTCTGAATCTAAGATTTGTGCTTGGCATTTTTAGTTTTCCCTGGGGCTTTAGAGAGATGATATTTCTTATTTTTTTTTTTATGTTAATTAATCTTTTTCTCTCTCTCCTTTCCAAGTTCATTTTTCTTTCACTTGGAAGACTCTGAGCCCCAGAAACATGGTGGCCCTAGTCTCAATACGTTTTGTTTCTCACTGCCTCAAGATTTGATGACTTTTAGTTTCACAAGTAGTATTCATTTACATTTTTGCAGTTGAAAGTATGTTGTTTGGGATTTATTTTTTGTCATTTCTATCAGGGCTAAATTATTATTTTCTGGATTCTTTAGCCTTTAAGCATCCCTTTCTCTATAAAAATCTTAAAAAGAATAGTTTCCAATCATGTTGGTATAAAGATGAATATATTGATATTATATATTAAAATATTTTCCTTAGTCAATTTTTTTTGATTAAAAAAATTTTTTAAAGAATATGTGGCCATTAAAAGTACTCTAGACCCTAAAAACTTAAAGTCTAAGATATGTCAAACCTAATATAAGTATGTTTTCAATAGGAAGAATATAAATTCCTCCCATGTGATATCCTGATAAAATATTTTCTGTAATGCTTTTATAAGTGTGAAAAATAATGTTGATAATTATAAATTTACATTAACTGCTATCTGAAAAGAAATTAATAATTTAATTAAATATCTCAGTAGAACACTACTGGCATTATATACCCAGCCAATACTATGCAGACTGTCACTAATTTTTTAAATGACTTTATTGAGGTATGATTGACATATAAGAAACTTTATATATTTAATGTATACAATTTGGTGAGTTTGTTGATAATTATACACTCATGAAACAAACCATCACCATTACCTATGCCATTAACATATCATATCTCTTACATCAAAAATTTTCCTCCTACCTCTTTATTATTATTTTTTTGTGATAAGAACACCTACCATGAGATCTAGCCTCATAAAAAATTTTAAATATACATTAGAGTTTTGTCAGCAATTTTAAAATAATATATTTTCAATTTGTTAATTTTTCTATATGATTTAAAATTATTAGTTGTTTTAAATGTTATCTTCACCAATATAATGTGAATTCTACATGTATTTTTTGAGTTTGTGAATAAAATATATAAAATAATGCCACAGTTGTGCCATCAATATCTTAATGTCTTCGCTAAACTTTCTTTGTAATTTCTTTACTTAGCATATTGCAGTCACTATTTATAATTCAACCATCTGATTCAGCCAGAAATCTGGGAGCACATTTTTTACTCATAAATCCTTCACTTTTTTCATTCCTTCCTCACCAAGCATTGCTTATTTCACCTGCAGAAATTTTCTTAAATCCACATTTCTATGTTTGCACCATTGGGTTGGTAAAATAGCCTCCCAACTGGCAATTCTGCTTATAATCTTATTCCCTTTCAAGATGCTCTTCAGTTTTTAGATGAAATGATGTGGCTTGTTTATATATATATAGTTCATTCATATAGTCTGTGTGTGTGTGTATATATATGTATATAACAAATAGACACTTTATGTTTTTTATACATGATATATATAGTATATAGAATAATGAATTTATATGTATATATGTATATTTGCACAATGAATAGATGTTCAACGAAATAATCCTAAAGCAGAAAATACTATTTAAAATAGGCAGTGTGTTGTACAGAAAAGTTAAATTCACTTTATAAGAATTATATTTATATGAGCAACTTGGAGTTGAAAATAACTCTGTGATTCAGTGGTTATTATTGTTTAGTCATGACTTATCAGAAAATTAATATTGGTTATGGTTATGAAAATGTAAAATAGAGATCTTGAATTTCTCCAATAACTATTATACCCAAATTTATATCTGAAAATTTTTTTCCGTTTATTGTTTTCCTGCTAGTTGAAAGCATTTCTATCTAAATGAATATCTACTTCCATAGAAAACTTTTGTTTTAAAGATGAACAATTAGAAGAATAATTGTGACTACATTTTTTTTGGTGTTTATGTCTGTTAATAAACACACTCCCCTAAGTACTGTAAATTTACCACTTGCATTATGAAAGAATATGTTTATGCAATTTTCTTGATTATTTCATTCAATATCACAGTTTCTCACAATATAGTACAAAACATACATTGACTTACTGCATTACATGCTAGATTTATACAGATTTTATTCAAAATAACAAGAAAGTTTGCATGATTTACAGATTGAATTTTTAAGGCTATATTTTAAAACATAACATTAGGGAATATTAAGTATCTTATAAATTACTTCATTTACATTCACTATCAAAGCTCTCTCTGTCTCTTTATATAAAAAGAAGGGTGATAAAATTCAAGAGAGGTTTATGTGAAGCTACTTAAGGCATTGGGGAATCATAAAACCCCAATATAATGTTTAAAATACCTTCCTGTTTGACAATAGTAATTCTGAATTTAGACAGTTTTAAAATAGCTCATTTCTTACTTAAGTTATTGACTATATATTGATTGTAATCAAAAGCCTTTTAATTACTTGAATTGCAATTTAATTCATATCTTAATATTCTTATATTTTAAGTTTAATACCTTTTAAAGAATTGCATTTTTTAACAGACCTATGAAAGGAAACTTTGTGATGCTGTATTTAGGGTCATCTCATTTGCTACACATTAGATCTTGTAAAGCCTGCCTTACTTCTGACATTAAAAAAACAAAAAAAAAGTTTAGCTCGCCACTAACATCAGGTACTCAAAAATATACATTAACATGTGGCTTATGATGTAAATAAAGACATTAAAGCTGCAAAATAATGGTAAGAGTAAAATATAAATATACTTATAAAATAGATAGACATTATCCATATATTTAAGTTTTAAACTATTATTAAAATTGGGTTAAACTCAGTTTAAGACATAACAGTCAGTTGCCTTCAAATGAATGAAAGGTGTTACAAACCCTTATTTTCATTGTTTATAATCTGAAATAAACATGTACTAAAGTCACTAAATATGAAATCTAAATTTAATTTCCTTTTTTATTTTGTTGAGATAAAATATAAATATAACATAAAATAGGCCATTTTAATCATTTTAAGGGTATGATTAAGTAACATTAATTATATTCATGCTTCGAATTTTTATTTAAACTACAGAAAAATGTTACCTTTGAATGCATTATTAATCAACACACACACAACACACAAAAACATGAGACATAGTGATCTTTTTCATAGATAATTGGGAGTATTTTCTACCAAATCCTGTGCTAAGATCAGTGAGCAATAACAGTGAAGTCATGAATCTTATGAATCTCTGTATGAGGAAAGAACATTTTTGGTATTAATTTAAAAAGGAGAGAATAAAAATGAGTATCATAAAAAGTTCTTAATATTTGAATTTATCAAAGCTTTCTCTCTATACTGCCATCGCATCTGTTCTTACATTAGTGATGAGCAGTGGATGTTAACTACATATTCCTCACTTAATAGCTATATTTCTGATATAGTGCCACAGTGGTCACACTAGCTTTCCTCCTCTTCTGTATTTGTACAATGTTTCTCCATCAGTGGAGAACCTTTCATTTCGCTACCCAAAATGTGCTTACTTATTTTCTCACTAACTTGTATGTAGCCAAAGTCTCTGGGCTAATAACATCCTGTCCTGCTTCAACATAGTTCTTATGCAGATTGTCATCACCATCTTCTTGATGTCTGTCAATATCTATTAGACTGAATTTGAAAGGAAAACTGAAAAGAATAATCGAAATGAGGGAAGAAGGAAGGGATGGAGGAAAAAAAGGATAAGAATGGAAGTCTGATTTTATTTTTTTTTTATTTTATTTTAATTTAATTTAATTTTACTTTACTTTACTTTACTTTACTTTACTTTACTTTACTTTACTTTACTTTGTTTTGTTTTGTTTTGTTTTGTTTTATTTTATTTTATATATATATATGTGTGTATACACACACACACACACACACACACACACACACACACATATATAGTAAAACTAGAAAAAAATGCTACTTACTTGGGGATTGTTTTATAAGATTTTTCTTAAAATGAGTACCAGTATGTTACAACATAACCTCTGAAGTGTCCTGTCACTCTGTTGCCTACAGAAAGCTAACGCTGAAGAAATTGAAGCTGTTTTTAGAAAATTTATCATTGGATCTTACCCAAGTTCAATCTCTTGGTTTATTTGTACAGTGTTGTAAGGATAGGGGCAGGTCACAACATTTTCAAGTTACAGGAGAAGTCTTATATTCTTTTGGCTATATTTCACACTCTAAAAGGGCTATATATTTTTGGCCACTTCTGATTACAAGTTCATCATGTAACCTCTTTCTAAATTAAAAGATTCCTGTGAATTTCCCAAGAAATTCCCTTCTTTAGATAATTAGACATAGATTCCTGGAAAAACCTTCTATATACCAGACACTATTTTAGGAATTTACAGTGGAAAAAATGAAGGCAGTTAGAAGAATCATAGGTTAGACCATCTAAGTTATTGGTCACTTTGCTAGTCCTATGAGAGCAGAGATCAATGGGGGTTGACAAATGTAGAATATGCCATATGTTATATGTTGAAAGTTATAGATGTAGGTTATTTTCAGAGCCTAAAATCAGAAAATAAAGTGATATTATATGGATTTTAGGTTCAGAAATCAACATCAAAATGATATCAATACAGTACAATTAGACTTGTCTTTCACCAATCTTTTTGTTTTATTAAGTATAGTTGTTATACAATATTATATTAATTTCAGTTGTACAGTATAGTGATTTGACATTTATATACCTTATGATATGTTCACCACATTAAGTCTAGTCCAAATTCAACACTCAAGTTTTGGGCACATCATGTTTTAGAAAAAAAAGGAGGACCTATGTTCTTGACCCTTGCAGAAAGAAAAAAAAAAAATGGAACTGTAAGAAAGGTTTGTGCCTTATTCAGTAGTGCAAGCCAGTGTGCTGCTTGGCAAATACAAAGGATTAGTTGGTTTGTGTCTTAATTTCAACACAAGTTCCTAACCATGTGAACTCATCATAGGCCTTTAAACAACTTGTGCTGTTTTTTTCTGTAAACTGTCACATCAGTAATATCATCTACTCTGACAAACCTCTAGTTTACTCTGAAGTATATGTGAAATAATTGAAATAAAATATTTTGTATCCTTTACTATTTTGTTTGTCATTGTTACTGGCTCTGATGACAATTGCAGCACCAGTGAGTCGAGCTGTCACACAGTTGGAGACAGAAAATATTCTGTTGTTGACATTTAAAAAAATAAGTATAAGCTTTTGTGCAGATTAAATTTCCTTAATTATGTTTCTGTACTAGTGCATTGAAATAGAAATAAAAAAATACTTAATATAACTTCATATATATTGAATATATACTGAAGATAACTGAATATAACTATAATTGAAAAGAACTAGAAATGTAACTTTGGAAGTAAACAATCATTTTATCCTGCTCTAATTTCCTTCCTAGGCTCAAGTATTGATTTTAAGTCACCATTTCACATTCTTGATAAATAAATATAATTACTTTAATTTTGTTATTAGGTACTAATTTTGAAACATCTAATTAGTTTTTTTTTTTTTCCTAATTTTGAATCCTCTCCAAGCACTCTGTCCTTCTTATCTGAAAAAATAATTTTCACATAGTACTCAGAACAACACGGGATAAAAATAATCAGAACTTAGCACCATTGCATATGTATAGAAGTAAACCAGTTTGAACCCATGTATTCATTTAACAAATATTTTTGTTGTTGAATGTATCCTTTGTATCAAACACTTTTAAGTAGTTGAGACTCATCAATAAACAAATCAGACAATATTGCCTGGCCTTTTGGTAATTTCATTCTAATAAAGAGCGATGCAGTATAGAATAATCAAGATAAATAAATTACATATAATATGTTACAAAGTGATTTGAACTATGGAAGAAATAAAATACTTTGCAGAATAATGGAGATTTAAGTGCTGCTAAAGCGAGAGTGTGATTGCATTTTTAAAGTGCTCTCCAGTATAAGACAGAGAAGAGTAAAGTCTTGACTGAGGCAAAGGAAAAAGGCATCTGGTGATAGAAAGGTTTGGAAAGAGAAGTAGGCAGTACAAAGTCTCCATGGTGAGAGTGTGAATTAGTGGTATATGAGTCGTGCCTCAATAAAATTGTTAAAAATAAGAGAAAAAGAGGAGAAGAAAGGGAAAAATTAGTAAAAAATAGAACTATTGAACATGGTTTTGCTTCATAAAGAGCAAAGCAATGAGACAGTACATGGTGAAGAAGTTCAGTCAGGAGAGGGTTTGTTTTTGTTTTTGTTTTAAAATGGGTAATAACAGAATATTACTAGACAGGAATGATTAAGTACAGCTTAAGATATATAATGAACAAATATTAGTTATTTTAATTCAACCTGTTCATTAATCTCCCAACTTACGTTAATAACAGCATTTGTTTTACTGAAGAGGTGCCTTCCAGTGAACAAAATATTACTATTCAGTTGGAAAATTTTTTGACGTTTCTTTAAATTGAGGTTTATTTTTACATTTTCAACTGTTTTCTGAAAGTATAACTTCAAGTAATTCTTTCAAAGAATAGGCTAATATTCAAATTTTTGGCTTATCTGGAGATATTTTACTTCTACTTTTACTTCTTTATTTCTTCACTTTACTTCTACGACGGAAACCAGTATTCTGCAAAGTAACTAAAGTTTTACATTTTCTACAGTTTTATATAAATTGCATCATTCAGTGTATAGTCTCCATTTACTCCGTGTAACTCTTTTGAAATTTATTTACATTTTAGTTGTATCATTAGCCCATTCCCCCTTTTTTACTATTCCATTATATGGGTATACTACAATCTAAATGTTATGAATATTGAAATACAAGTCTTTTTTGTGGGCATATTTTAATTTTTCTTCAGTAAACACTCCGAAGTAAAATTGCTCATCTATGTGATAAATGCACTGTTTACTTTATAAGATACTGCCAAATTATTTTTCAAAGTGGTTGTACCATTTTGCATTTCCAGTAGTAATGTAATTGAATCCTAAATGTTCCATATCTTCACAACACTTGGTGTTTTCTTTTAAATTAAATATTCTAATGTGAATGGAGTGGTATTTCATTGTAGTTTTAATTTGCATTTCCCAAATGATTGATCATGTGGAGCATCATTTAATATGCTTGTTTTTCATTGTATATCTTATTTGGTAAAATATCTGTTTGAATCTTTTGCCCTATTAATTCTTGGGTTGCTTATTTTCTAATTACTGACCTTTAAGCATTCTTTACATGTTCTAGACATAAGACTTTTATGAATTATTAAAACTTGCAAATATTTTCTCCCAGGCTTTGCTTTATCTATTTTATTTTTCTTGATAATTTATCTTGAAAAGTAAAATTTTTCATTGTAAAAGTATAATTCATTCATTGTTTCTAATTATTTTTTTCTCTTCTTTCTCTCCCACTCCCACTTTTACAATGTGTGTCAGTTCTGTTTAAAAATTAAATCTTTGCATAACTCAAGCACAATAAGGTTTTTCTCTCATGTCTCCTTATAAGAAGGTTGATATTTTTAGCTCTTACGTTTAGGCATAGTATCCATTTCTATATAACTTTGTAAATGTGCGAGATGAGGGTTGCGATTTCTTTTGCAATGTGCCCTTACAATTTATTGGAAACATGATCTTCAAACTATTGCATTGTCATGACTTAATCTAAATTATAAATACATATAAATTTTATTGTCCACAAATTTATATGTATTTGACTTAAGTAGTATTTATGATTTTTAAGCAAGACTTATTTTGGCTACTTATTTTTCATCACAGGTTGATCTTTATTTTATGGTTAGTCAAAGTCTATCTCTCTCTCTTTATCATGGTGTACAAAGGCCCATTGTGTTATTTTTCTCAACTTACACACTACACCTTTAAACACTTAGTTACACTGTAACAATGGAATATGGATATCTTCAAATGCCAGAAAGAAAGGAAATTTTTGTTAGGTCATGCTCATTTAGGAAAATAAAGGTTCTAGATTTTTGTAAGAAGAAACTTTCTTTACCTGTATGTAAATTCATAGATGCCAGTTCCTTTGTCTCCTCCAATTAAATCCCTGTTGTCTTTCTCAGTTCTCATTTAATATCTGTATTTTCTTATAGTAGAAACTCATGTCAGAATGTTCTTCCTTGCAGCCTCTTTGTATGAATATCCTGGTCAATATGGCCTTATCTGTTCCCAACCTTAAGACTCACCAAGCTTTTGTTAGGTGCCTGTCCTCATTCCCAACCCACATACATCAAATCATGTTATTCTGTTATACATGAGTAAACTTCTTGTTAATTGGGCTTTTAAGTACTCATACCTAAATACTATTTTATCATTTACTTCCTAAACCAGACTGAATAAGGCATATACTTAAAAAAATAGAATTGTTTACTAGTAGTTGAATATTCTATTACATGTAGATAATAGTAATATGGAAGACAATAATGATATGAATGCTTGATATTTTGGAAAGTAATTTCCAAGAAGTAATAAACTTATAAAAATAAATAAAAATAAAATAAAATAAATAAAAATAAAATAAAAATAAAGTCTTCTTAACAGTGATCAAGTGAATTTGAACTTTTGACAACACATTATCTCAGATTTCTGCCTTTTGTGTTATACTCTTATGATGAAAGTTTAAGATTTATATCCATTACTAAATAAAGATTATGTCTTCTTTAAACAATGATTTTATTGATTTGACTTTCCAAATATTTATTGGTTTATAGCCAAAGGAACAACAGTGATACTATCAAATTTCTACAAAACACTCTTGTATAAATTGTTTCATTATAAATTTATAACAACAATTTATGTTATGAACTTATGTTATACTTTTGTTTCCTTGCACAGGCAAAGCAAACTGAGTTTTAAAATAGATACAGAAGAGTGTATACACAATGTCATAGGTGTTCTCAAAGCAAAAATTTCAATGGACAAAGTTCAACAGTGAGGAGGGCTTTATTCAAGCAATTTGCAATAGGGGAGATAGACAGAAACTCAGTCCTAACTCAGTTCCACTGAAACAAGGGGCTGGAGAGATTTTTAAAGCTGAGATGACATGAAGGATCATGGACCATGGAGGTTTCCTCATTGGCCTAACTCAAAGAAAAAGTAAAGTTTCTCTTATTTTCAGGACATGAGGTCATTTTACAACTTAGAGCAAGAGGCCCTCTGAATTCAGGCTCCTGTCTTCCCACAGAGACTGGGACACAGTGCTATCTTCCCCACTTATAGTAGTTTAAATGAATGACTCCCAGGTCCCGAAAATGACAGTCCTGGGTTATAAGATTGTCAAGAAGCTTTTTAAAAAATTTACATCTCAATGGGGCAGAAACAGAATTCGCACTTACAAGTTTTCTAAAGCAAGTACTCTAAGAGAAGGGAGGAGGATACCCTGTGGTTTGGAGATCCAGATTCTGAAAGAGCCAGGTGAGAGGGAGATCAGGGGCTAAGAGACAGGAAGAAGCTTGTCTAAAGTTTAGTCAAGCTGAGGGAAATATTAAGATCAATATGTATTATCTGTACAAGTATTCGCAGCAAGCTAAGAGATGAGCATTATTTTCTTTCCAGTTCTTAGATGGAGCTCAGTGATTTTAATAGATCTAACTAAATTCATAAGGCTATTTATGGTAGACTCAAGTTTCGAACTTAGTTCTATTAATTGGAAATTATTTTTTCTAACAAGAAATTTTTGATTAATATAAAACATTACTGTTTAAAATTTTATGCTTCTGTTTTCTATTTTGTATGCCATCTAAAGCTAAAATAAAAAAGAATCTGGGGGAAAAATGATACATTAATAGACTCTCACAAGCTGCAGATGTTCTAAGAGAGATTCGAAAGGTTAGGGATCAAAGGCCTCATGTTTTCAAATTGCACATTATCCATGCCGAATCATTACACTAATGAGTTCCCACTGCAGAGTTCACATTTATAAAAAGGGGTTTTCATATTACAAATGTAAAGTCAAATTTTCCTAATGCACTTCCTTTTCCCTTTTGAAACAGTCTTAACTCATTAAGGCCGTAAGGGCATTATTTCCTAAAGCTGCCTCTCTTTAAATTCATGACTTTTTTTTTTTTTTTTTTTTTTTAATATCTGCCAGGAAAGTTTACTGTAACACAAAATACTCATACTTAAATACATTTTTCTACTGTTACATTATATGACCGTGGAAAGTGTATTTCACTTATAGTCTAGCTTATACCTCTTCCATTGTATTATACTGAGATGAGAGTGGGCTTTCCAGGGCTTAAATACACCTCTCAGGTTAATTCATATAAGATGCTAGTCCTTTTTAACCCATGAGATTCAGTGGTTTACAGCTATTGTTAATGATCTAACCTTTCTTTGAATGTACTGTTACGTGTAAAGCTAATATGTAAAGCATGCTAAAACTTAGTCTCTCTGATTGGAGAAGGATTTAGACCAGATGCTTCATGTTTATGATAAGTACCTTTCAGTAATCCCTGAGACACTTTTAAAGAAACATGAGACTCCATGGAAATCAATCAGAAAATCAACTGATATAATCTCCACATATTTAGATAAGTAAACTAGAGGGCAAAAGATAATAACTCACCTGTCTTACATTTTGCAAAGAATACAAAATAAAGTTTAATCAGTTTAGTCCTAGTCCTATGTGATTTCTAGGTTTATTACTTCTCAAATAATTAGAAATTCACATAAAGGTAAAAGAAATTTTCAAGTTTGAAATGTTACAATACTAAAATGTGTCTTTCTGGACTTAACAATTCAATAGAAAGATCATTTCATTTATTTTATTTTGACATACCTTTGCTTATTATCACATTAATTTTAAAAAATGGAAACTTACTACATAAAATTAATAAAACTAATACATTTTCCCTCATTTCTTATATACTATATTTCCAACTTTTTCTCAGAAAAGTTAATATTGATGATTTATCCTTTGAGATCTGATGATGTCAAAAATAAAGTCCCTTATTTGGAAATGTAAACTATTATGCGATCAGGAAAACTTCTCTCAGAAATAGTTGTTCTACTTATGATTTCTTCTACCAATTAAATTCCAAAATTATTTAGAGAGATACCTAATCCTCTCTCTAACTGTTTCTTTTTGCCAGGCTTGCTGACTCAGTTAATTTACAAGATTATTACACCATTCATTCACTATTATCTCTATCAAACAATATCATAGACATTGAGACTAATAAGAGAAACATATCAAACACAGATAAAGCCTTCTGAAATGAGCTTTCTATCTATTTAAAGTCTTCTCTGATTAGACTCTCTTGGTGTTGTCCTGTGTTTCCCTCCACAGTTTCCATCTGGACCTATACACGCCTCACGCAGTCTTTCACAGGTGAATAATATTATGCAGATTGAGATGATAGAAACTCCTTTAGTTTTAATGTCTACTCTCTGGGGGACAATCATGCCTATATGAGAATTTTAAAATATACTTCTTTTTTATCTAAACATTTTGAGATTTTCTTAATAATCAAATCCAAAAACATTTTACCAATAGATATAAAATAAAATTTAAATTATTTGTTAAAACATTTTTACCAGTTATTTTAGATTTAAGTTCATTATTATACTTTCCAATCTCACAGCACATTTTTAAATTCTATAATTTAATATGTCTATGATAGGTAAAATTAATAATATTACATAGCAAAGTTTATTTTCACATTTATGCAAGTCCTGCCCCATATTTTCTAAGAGAAACATCAGGAATAAAATAAGTCTGGGAGAAAAATTAACTGATAGTTTTCCTGGTTGAAATCCTATACACTAACAACACTAAATGCTGATGAGAATGTGGAGCCACAAGAACTCATTCATTACTGGTAGCAATAAATTCTGTGGAGCACAAAGAATTTTTAGAGTGGTGAAGCTGTTTTATTTGATACAATAATAGAGGATACATGACATTATGCACTTACCAAAATTCTTAGAACTATACAACACAAAGAATGACCACTAATGTGTGTTGTAGACTTCAGTTAAGATATAAGTATCCATTATTCGTTTATCAGTTATAACAAATGTACCACATTAATGCAGAACATTAATAAGTGAAATTATGAGCCTAAGAAAGAAGGAATAAATGCAAACACTTTGTAAAATCTGCCTAATATTCTGTAAACTTAAAACTGCTCTAAAAAATAAGGTCTAGCAATTTGCAAAAAAATTAAATAAATAAATATTTAGTTATAAATCTAGAAAAACATGTACAGGACTTGCATAGTAAAAATTAGAAAATATTGATTTAAATAAATGGAGAAATATACTGTGTTTATGGATTGTAAGTTTCAATATACTAGAGATATTTCTTTCCAAATTGATACACACATATAACACAATTCCTATAAAAATTCCAGCAAATTTTTTTTTTAGATACGAACATGGTTGTTGTAAAATAAATTTGAAAAAAAAACATAAGGTGGAGAAATCAATCTATCTAATTTCAAGACTGAATATAGAGTGACAGTAATTAAGACCATGGCCATGTTGATTTGAAGAGAGTTAGACAAAAAGATAAACAGAATACTCAAAAATAAACCCATGCAAAAATGCCCAATGATTTTTGACAAATGTGCAAAAGAAATTAAATGGAGAAAAGATAACATTTTCAACAAATGTCGCCGGAGCAGTTGTACACCAATGTGGGTGGGGGAATAATTGTTACTTCAGTTTCCTTATAAAAAAAATTAACTAAAAATGGATCAGGTAAAATGTATACATTTAAAATATAGACAGTAAACTACAAAAGAACAATTTCATGATTGAGGGCTAGGAATAGGGAAGTTTTTTAGACTTGACAATGAAAGCATGATCCATAAGAGGAAAAAATGATATATTTGACTTCATTAAAATTCAAGTCTTTTGCTATTCAAAAGAATCTCTCAACAGATTCAACACTTACTAACTGAAAGAAATATTTGCAAGCTGCATATTTAACAATAGGCTAGCATCTAGATATATAAAGAACTATATAAACAACAGTAAAAACAAATTAGAAAAAGGGCAAAAGACTTTATTTTACATTTCACCAGAGAGGATATACAAATGCAAGCACACACACAAAAAAATAAAGTTAAACATTAGGAAAATGTGAATTAAAACCACAATGAGATATCAGTGTATACTTATCATCATGATCAAAATAAAAATAGGATGTCAGCAAATACTGGTGACACAGAAAAACTAGATCCCTTATACATTTCTGGTTGGATCTAAAGTAGTATAGATGCTCTGAAAAACAGCTTGACTGTTCCTTAAAAACTAAACATGCAACTGTTACATGATGCCGCAAGTGCACTTCTAGGCACTTGTCAAAGAAAAAAATGACAATTTATGTTCATACAAAAACTGATATTTGAATGTTTATAGTAGCTGTATTTACAATAGTCAAAAATTGGAAAAAAAATTCTAGATGTTAAACTGTAATTCATCCATGCCACAGAATACTAATCAGCAATAAAAGAAATTAACAATTGATACACAGAATTTTTTGTGAATTTCTAGAGAATTATGCTTAGTGAAAAAAATGATTCCTCATAATTATACAGTTGCATTCTGTATTATTCCATTTATATAACATATTTGATATAACAAAATTAAAGAAATGGAGAACAGATTAGTACTTGCTAGAGGTTAAAGTGTGAGAGGTAAGTGAATGTAGCTATAAAGGTGCAACATAAGAGATACTGTGTTGATAGAAATATTCTGTATCTTGATATTCTCAATGGCAATATCATGGTTATAATATTGAACTATAGTTTTGCAAGATTTTATCATTAAGAGATATTTGAAAAAGACCCATAATTTCTTTCTATATTATTTCTGTGGGTGCATATAAATCTACCATTTTATTAAAATAAAACACTTAATTAATACTTCCAATCCATGAGCACATTATATCCTTCCATTTATTTGTGACCTCTTCAATTTCTTTTTTTTTTTTATTTTTCAATTAAAATTGACATTCAATATTATTTTATGTTAGATTCAAGTGAGTATAGCATAGTGGTTAGACATATAATTTATGAAGTGGTCTCCACTTTATTCTAGTACCCACTTGATACTATACATAGTGATTATAATATTATAGACTATATCACCTATACTATACTTCACACCCCCATGACTATTTTGTAACTACCAATTTGTATGTTCTTCCATCTGGTAATCATCAGTTTGTTCTCTGTATTTCTTAATGCTTTTCTTTACATATAAATAAAATTGTATGCATTGTATACTAAATTTAAAACAATGAATAAATAATTTTACTTGTAATTTTAATCAATTGAATACTAATCTTTAAGATCTTAATTTCTCAGCAGTCCTCTCTGATGAAACACACACACACACAACACATATATAACAGAGTCAAGGAAAATACATGTCTGCCATATCATGTCAAATGGAATGTCAGAGAAAGCTCCATGGAGATAATAAAGGTAAACATAAAGTGACCAATGCTAAGATAACATAAAAAGAAATTTATAAGTAAAGAATATAGCACACAAAGGATTGGTAGATAATCAATTTAGAAGAAAAAGCTAGGGAAATATACTAAAATTCACTGTGTGCTTTGTATTATAAGATAAAATTCTGAGATAAGGTAAAAACTAAGTTCATGAGGCAAAGTTGAACGATGAAGTTAAAGAAACAAACCAAAGATATGGAAGCAGGATTAAACAACTAATCCATAATAAATAAATTATAAAATATTTGATGATAATTACATTGAGATGGGATAAAATGCTAAAATAATTACACTGAATCCAGAATAAAAAGAGAGAGATTATGTTTATTAAATAAGTTAGTGCTATGCAGAATAGACAAATATAAAATATTCTGATGATTGAGATTTCTAAAGAACTCTACTAATGAAAAAGCAAAATCACGATATATAAAGGAATGTTTTTTTGAAATGAATTAAATGAATTTATACATCGAGAGTAAAAAGTACACATTTATATAGAAAAAAACACCTAACCTGGCTTAAAATGCTGAATTTCAAGGAAAAAGAATGGAGTCAAAAGATAAACAAGAAGAAAAGTTCAGTCAAAATTGAGAAAATCAGCCTGGATTCTGAAATCTCTGTAGCAATTTTCAAACTCAAATGGAACAGTATAGTGAGAGAAAAATATATCCTAAGAAGGTTATTCCCAGCCCAATAGTCTTAAAACTATAAAGGAAACCGAGAAAATCTCAATAGTACAAGAATTCAAGTATTATCATACCCATTAGCTTATGTTGGAGAGAAAATCACAATTTAATGACAAAATTCAGGCAACCAATAAATGAAGAAATAATAGGCAAGATGTCTAGCAGCAAGCTTTGGATAAATTTAATCTGAAACAGAAACTAAGAAAGAAACATAGGGAAATTCTTATTATAATGTTTATTAAATTTTATAAATCAAATATACATATTTAGTTGTTATGGAGAGATGAAAGAATAATTGAGTATATTAATTTCCTCATTTGGATGGGAGTTAATAAATATCTTTATTGATAAATCAAAAATGTGGATATGCTTATTTTATTTAGAGAACTACTATAAAGATAACAACAGAAAAACCAAGTACAGAAGTTTCTTCTTATCCATAAGGGATACATTCTTGTATCCCACATTGATGCCTGAAATAATAGATAATACTGAACCCTATATACATTATTTTTTCCTATACATATATACCTATGATAAAGTTTAATTTATAAATTAGGCACAATAAGAGATTAACAACAATAATAAAATAGAACAGTTATAACAATACACTGTAATAAAAGTTATGTGAATGTTGTGTTTCTTTTAAAATTTTTTATTGTCTGTACATATAGTGTAGATATTCTGGACAAAGGGATAACATATGTCGCAGGAAGGATGGAGCAGGATGGTGCAAGA
This sequence comes from Eidolon dupreanum, assembly GCA_028627145.1. Taxonomy (NCBI): domain Eukaryota; kingdom Metazoa; phylum Chordata; class Mammalia; order Chiroptera; family Pteropodidae; genus Eidolon; species Eidolon dupreanum. Next base: position 26,418,860 of record CM053508.1, read on the forward strand.
TTTCATCAAGCTACTCTGAACAGCATGCAATTTAAAACTCATGAATCATTTATTTCTGGAATTTCCCATTTTATAGTTTTGGACCTCAGTAGACCTCAGTAACTGAAACCGTGGAAACTGCAACCACGGATAAGGTGGGACTACTGTAATAGCAGCTTTCTAAATTGGAAAAACCATTCATCAAAGAAGCTGCATGCACTTACACTAACAGAAGAGGGCACTCTTGATCTAAGAATCTCATAAAGTACCCCAAAGTATCAAGTCTAAAACCTATTGGTTTACATTCATACCAGAAGTTGGCAAACATTTTTGTAAATGACTAGATAATAAATATTTGCAGCTTTGTGGGACATACAATTTATGTCACATCTACTTATCTCTGCTGTATAGTTTGAAATTAACCATAGATAATATATAAATAATAGACATGACTTTATTCCAATCTTTGTTAACCAAGGCTAATTTGACCCATAGACTTCAGTGTGATGACCCCTAATCTAATCCTACCTACTATAAAAATAAAAATAATCAAAATGTTTTAGTCAATCAAAAGCCTCTCCCCAAATCACACTAATCAAAAGGAAATTAAATACAGCACTCCAAAATGAATAAATATTGATAAAGACACTTTGTACATAGGACAATTTACCTTCAACAAACAGCACTGAGACAATTACTATTAAAAGTATTCAACTTTAATAATAAATTGATAAAGGATGATGATTCCAGGTTTGGACAAGAAAAGTACAAGATGAACCTAGAAAATCTTGTACTACCAGAAGGTAAAAACATGTTGAAAAAAGATGGGAAGCTTAACTGGTAAAAGAGACAGATTGAAGTAGCATTCAATTTAAATAACTACAACTGAAGATTTAAAACCCATAGAATAAAATAATTCATATGTCTACATTGACATAAATGAACACAGAAATAACTATGGTAGAAAACAAAAAAACTCTTCAATGCAGTATAATTTAAAAATATATATGTAAAAGGAATAATGGATTTAAAAAGTCATTATTTTAAAGTCATTCTTATAAGAATTATTTCATGAAAGAATCTTCAATGGATGGTAAAACAAAGGATGAAATTTTGTTAAGGCATGAAATATTTGTGTAGTTTCAAATATCTAGCCACAAGTTACTTATTAATAACAATGGAGGAAAATACTTTGAAGAGTAAAACCTGGCAGGCACTACCTTAATCAAGTGATCAAAGTAAATATCAGTAGAAAAAGGACAAATAAAAATCATATGCCATCTGTTAGGATGCAAAGAGATGAACACAGATTCATTTTTGTTTTTTGTTTAATTTATTTCTACAAAAAGACTAGCCTGAAATTTATCACTAGGAAATATCAAACTCAAATTAGTGAAATCTTCCATCACATAACTGGTGCCTTAAAATGACATCTCACTGTGATTTTAACTTGTATTTTTTCTATTACTTATGAAGTAGACCATATATATTTTTGTCTGTTTATGTTTCTTCAACAAAATACCTGCTATTCCATTATTTGGAGTTTTTATTTTCAGGAGTTATCTATTAAAATATTATATATGCTAAATGCTCTTAACATTTGCTTCAAGTTTTTTAAAAGTATGTTATTTAATGCAATTTTATTTACTTTTTATCAAGTGTAATTTTTAAATTTTAATTAAAATATTCCACCCACTCCAAAATTATGAATACAGTCTATCATTTTTATTCATGTTTTAAATCTTTATTTTTCATAACCATACTTTTAATTATTTTCCTGAACTTATTTTGTGTATGTGAGAGGAGAAAAAAAATGCAATAGAAAATTAATTGTCCCAGCACCAGATTATTTTGGGTATTTTATGAGGATAATTGCATCATCAATGAAGTGTGACATTTCTGATTCTTTCTTTCCACCTTTAGGTTTTTACTACATTTTTCTGTCTTACTGAATTGTCTAGAATCATCATTCAGTAAAGAATTGAATGGGAGGGAGTTGATACATTCTAGTGCTCTTGATTTTAAAAGAATACTTCTGACATTTCAACATTAAATATGATAATTACACTAGATTTGAAGTAGGTATCCATTATTCAGTGTAGAGAAGTTTTCAGCTACTCATGGTTTATTAAGAGCTTTTATGATTAATCAGCAATGTACTTTATTGAATGTACTTTCTACTTCTAATGAAAAGATTAAATGGTATTTCAACTTAATCTTTTAATACAGTATAATTCTATAATAAATTTGCTAATAGTAAACCAAACTTGTATGCACAGGATAAAATCAATTTGTCATTATGTACCATATTTTTTAATAGTTGTATTCACTTTGGCAATACCATCTTAAGAATATTTTTCACCCATTTTCATGTGTTGGTTTGAACTATAATTTTCCTTTCTTGTACAGTCCTTATCTAGTATTCTGTGATACAGACAGCAAACTCCAAAGAGACAATAGGAAACTGAGAATGAAGCTTAAACATGAGAAAAGCCCTCTAGCAAGCTCCTCAACAGGGCATGCAGCATCAGATGAAGTGAAAACCTGCCATACACTTAAAGCAACCATAACAACAATAATAGCAACTAAAATTCAATTTTAACTTATCCCAAATGATTAACTCAATTTGCCACACTAATTGACTGAGGACCTGTACCCATTTACAAGGATAAATAGTGTTTTCTTTAGTTTCTCCTATTGTATGAGAGATGTATGGTATATAATAAAAAATTATGAGATGTTAAAAATGCAAGAAAACTCAATCAATTGTCAAGATACAAAGTAGTCAACAGAAAGAAAATCAGAGATTATTTAGATTTTAGAACAGTTTAATAGGGAGAAGGACTCCGAGGCATGGTAAAATTGCTTTTCTAAGACTATTCTATTTAGAGTTTTCAAATAACATGCATGTAGTACTTGGAAAAATGAATTAATTTATCAGGAGCAAAATGTGTATATTGTACATCCTAGCTCAAAAATAAATAATTATAAATAGAGATATAACTAAAAAGCCAATAATGCTTAGCAAGGATCATAAAAATACTCAGTAAACCCAAAGAAGGCAGAAGAGGGGAAAATATACAACAACCAAACAGAACAAATTTGAAAATCATAGTTAAGTTAGTATATTTAAGTATAACTATAAAAACACATATATTCGTGTAAGCTTTTTAAATAACCCAATCAAAAAATAGATATTATGAAACTGCAATTAAACATACGTTCTACACAAAAAAAA
>CM053508.1:26422176-26494117 GCA_028627145.1 Eidolon dupreanum
CCCCATGGCTGACTAATTTTGTAACTGGAAATCTGTACCTCTTAATCCCCACTTCACCTATTTTACCTATTTTACATATAAATATATAGATAGGTAAAAAAGTAAACTATTATAAATTGTGTGTACATTGATATCTCATAATATTTTTGTTTCTGTATGTTTCATGTCTGAACATGTCTTTGTTTTCTCCTTTATTTTTTTATACTTTAATTTGGTACAGATGTCTAGATTAACACTTTTGGTTCATTTGTTTGGTTTGCTTTTTTTTCTCTCATGAATCTAAATATGATGCTCCACTGACTTCTCACTTGTGTTGCTTCTAGTGAGAAATTTGCTGTCTTTTAGATTTATTATATACTTTTGATATAACATGACATTTTATTCTTGGGCTGCTTTAAAATTTCTATTTATCACTGGTTTTGAGGAATTTGATTATGATGGGATTGTGATAGTCATATTCCTTGGGCTTTGAGCTGTGGCTTAATAGCTTTAATTAAATTGGAAATTAGTCAACATCATTTTTAAAAATATTAATGTTGACTTCCTTGCTCTATTCTCTTTTGGTAACTAACTTTACAGATATTAGACGACTTAAAATTTGCTATAGTTTACTGATGATCTCTTCATTTGCTAATTCTTTTTTCTCTGTGTGATTTATTTTGAATTATTTCTTTTGCTATGTTTTTAAGTTCATTAATCTTTTCTTCTATAATATCTAGTCTTCTTTTAATTCATTCCAGTATATTTTTTATTTTACTTTGATTTTAATCTCTCAGCACTAATTTGGGCTATTTTAATAACTTTCACAGTTTACATAACTTTTTGAACATATAAGGTAAAATTATAATACCTTTTTTAAACTTTGTTTTATTATTATAACATCTGTGTCATTTCTGGATCAGTTTTGATTGGCTATTCTCTTGTTAAGGATTGTATTCTCCTGGTTCTTAGCATGCATGATAATATTTGCCTGTAATTAAGATCTTGTGGATTTTACCTTGTTGAGTGCTAGATATTTTGTAATCCTGTAAATATTCTTGAATTTTGTTCTGGAGTCCAGCTAACAACCTGAACCCATTTGATGCTTTTAGGTCATGCATTAAATATTTGTAAGGTGACAATGGTGCTTCATTTAGTCTAGGTCTAAACTGACCTCACTGTAAAGCAAGATCCTTCTGATTAATTACAAATTTTCCTACCTGATGGGAGTTAGGTATGATGTCCAGCCCTGTGTGAACAGTAGATGTTGTTCTTTCTTTTTCAAGTTATAGATATTTTCTTCACATACATGTACTAGTCAGCACTCTGATTAATATTCTAGGGGACTCCTCTGCATATCTCTGCCCATTTTACTATATTCAGCTCTCTCTCAATCTTCCATTGTCTACCTAGTCTCTTAACTTTCTTCACAAATCAGAAATATTTTTGTGTTCCGTCTTGGTTCCTCTTCTTTCAGTTAGGGAATTGTCTTGAGGCATTAAGGTGGGATAATTGAATGCTTACCTCATTTATTTATCATATCTTAGGGATTATTGTCTTTCATTTTCTAATATTCTGCTTTAGAAAATCATTGTTTCATATATTTTGTCCATTTTTTTGATGTTATTTCATGGGAGAAAGTAATTCTGATCCCTGTTATTCTATCTCAGAGGATGTTAGGAATCTAGTCATATGGATAATTTAAGGAAGAGCTTCTAGGAAGAAGAACTAGCTTTTGGAGAAATAGCCAGGAGGCCAGTGGGGCCGGAGTGAACAAAAAGCTTAAATTATATATATTTTTTCGAATAGTCCCAGCATACTCCTGGGATTAGATATTTTGAGCATACTCCTGAGACAAGATAATGTTTATATTTAACTAAGTCTTAAACCAATCTCATGGAAGAGAACTTTCAATAGTAATGTGCAGCACATGTGAATTATGACATGAGGAAATAGAAACAGGACTCTATATCTACAACTATGTCTTAGAGAACAAAAAAATTTGAGTGTTAGATAAAAAGTATTCAGAATTATTGTTTCTTCAAGCATGAGTAATGACCTATTCTTCTAACAAATATTCTATTTTTGTTTTTATTAAACTGTCTTAACTGGAAATCCTTGTTAATATATTGAAAGTTCAATACAGCTCAATTCATTTAAGTGTTAAAAGTCTGTGCTTGCATAAGCAGCAATTAAAATGGAAGTAAGAGTGTATAGAAAGCATATTCAGGAACTGAAATGTATCCAATATCTACCAAAGGTCTAGTTCATTAATACATCACCTTTCGTAAATTTCATAAAACGTGTGATAAAAGTGAATGACAGGTCTAGGTTTTCTGAGATTCCTACCCTCATTTATATAAATTTGTTTCTTAATGTTTAAACCCTCAAAGGGGTTTGTACAATTAAAGTAATCATTATAACTAATTCTAAACTGAAGAAGATACAAATATTCTTTTTTGAGGTAATAACTTGTTTTTAAGAAATATTTAATAACATAGTTACTCTTAAATAGATCTTAATCAATTATAGAGGAACCCAAAGTGAACAAGCTTGATAAAATAGCAAGAAAATGTCCTTAGTCCCAATACTTCTACCTCATACTCTACCACTGATAGTAATTGCTGCTTCTGAAAAAATATAAAATTAATTTTTTCATGTCTCTTCTACTTATGGCGTATAAGACAACTTAGTGTTAAACATCTTACAGTGCAGTAAAAATATCCGCTATATTTGTTCCTTCCTGGAAACAGAGGCCATTCTTACTGAAAAAAAAAAGTCTAATTTTACATAACAAAATTTATTCAAAGTATACATTGAAATTGTAAATATAAAACACATATAAATTAGCAAATTGTGCAATTAAAGGTGAATGTATTGAGCTATGTCACTATAATATTGATTAAGATATCCATTGTAGAATTCAAAGTAAATGTTTTTTAAAAATAAAGCAAGCTAGCTTTAGATCACAAAAGCATATTAAATTAATCCATGCATGACTCAAAAGAACATTTATTTTGTAGGTCATCTAAAAATACTTTGAACACTAAATCAATGATTTAAATAAATTTGTATTGAGCATCTAATATATGTCAGATACGAGGCTGTTCATGAGAGAAAAACAGTTAACCAAAATAATACTAGCTTTTAGAGAGTCTAAGTATATCAGGGAGATGGGCAAAAAAAAAAAAAAAAAAAAAATACCTTTTAAAAATGTGGTGAATAGTTTGGTAGGATAAGAGAGAACTTATTTAGGGAAGAAAAGAACACACGCACATTAGAAGAACCTGAAGCCTCTAGTAACTACAGCTTCAGCCATGATTAAAAACAGTCTGACTCTAAGCCAGATTAATATATCTCACTAAAGGCAAATTTATCTCAGTTCCCATTAATTCATACACCACGTCCAGCTTTTAACAAAAATACAAAGCATGCTAGATTTTTTTTTACTCTGAAGAAACTAGACAGAGATAAGAAACTGGAACTGAAATTTGATACAGATTTTGAAATAAGCAGATAAAAAAATTTAAATAATCGATTAGTATATTAAGGGCTCTAATGGACAAAGTAGACAGCATTTAAGAAGAGATGAGTAATGAAAGCAGAGAGATGGAAACACAAAGAAAAAGAAATACCACAAGTAAAAACACTGTGACGTAAATGAATAAAACTTTTGCTAAGATCTTCAAGAGACCTGACACAGCAGAGGAAAGAAATGATGAGCTTGAATATATGTCATAAGAGAGAATCAAAGATTTTTCTCATAAAATAACTGAAGGAATCAATTGTCAATGGATTTATCGTACAAGAAATGTTAAATGCAGTTCTTCACTGAGAAAGAAAATGATAGAGGTCAGTGACTCAGATCCACATATAGAAGGGAACAGCACAAAAGAAAATAAAAATTCATTGTGGCACAAAGTAAGAATTTATCATGTTTCATATCAGGTCCAAGGCCACAGCATGTGGCCAAGTGAGTGTGCAATGCATTATATCAGTTTCTGCTAATCATGTAGACTGTTCTGTGTAAGACTAAGCTTGAAGGTGCACAATGCAATAGCCCTGTTTTTACTCCAAATAAAAGCAGGAAGTCATGCATGATTATTAAATGCATCAGAGGCCTTAACTTACCTACTTAAATGGCAGAAAACACTATTGTCTGATTCTGAAATATAAATTTCCTGGAAGATCGATCCTGTTTTTTCCTCATATTTGCTGTTTTATACATTCTGATATAGAATTTCAGAAATAGATCATTCTTTAAAATTAATGTATGCTATAATTATAGTCTTTCAAGTGATAAAATAGAACCCTAAGAATGGGGTTTCTAATGTAACAAAATTCTTTCTAGTATACTCTGCCCTGTGAACCAACATAGTTTTGGCAGTTTTAGATTTGGTAGGTTTCCATTTAAGCCTCTAATAACCTAATAGGCCACTAAAGTAAATTTAAAAGAAATTTGAATTTCTTTGATTAAAATTGCTTAAGAAAGCTAGCAGGGAAAATACCACCTTGTTTTTGGTTAAAATTTAATATGATTTTAATACAATTATACTATACTTATATAGCAATAAGTAAGATGTTTTTTTTTGCCACAATATTCGAGATTTTGAAATCAGATTGTTCATATGTAGCAAATTTGTTGTCTAGCTCATGTCACACAGTTTGCTTGAATGAAGATCTTTTTTCAATTAAATTTATTGGGGTGACATTGATTAAAAAAGTATATAGTATACAGTTCAATACTATGTCATGTTTTCACTTACTAGTTTGAATAAGTTTTCAATGTCCCTATTATGGACCTAGTGTTATCTCTATAGAGTTCTGTTCTCATTTTTCAGCAAATGAATAAATGCATGGCTAATTGTAAATTGTAAATTTCAGTCATGCTGGTGGGCACTAGTAAGCAAGCCTTCATTGGCTATATTTTCCAGCAACAATTTGTGAAACATTTCATTGTTCACATTTAAATCCACAAAGCTCACATATGCTACTTTTCTACTTCAAATGCACAGTTAAATATATTAATGTAGCTAAATGCACAGTTAAATATATTAATGTAACTTATAGAAGTGTCTTTTATCTTCACTATTGGTGCAAAAATTTTGAAAAGCACTGAATACGTGATAAAATATCTTTGAAGGTTTTTATATGCAACTCAACAGAAATAAAATCTACAAGACAGTGTTTAAACATTATTCTTAAATATCAGTCCATATATGTTTCCTAGTATAAATCTGATTAATTGTAAAGGTGTGATATATCTATATCACCTTTCATTTTTTAGCTTGTGCTCAGCGGAGAGCTGTTCCTGGAAGCATGATTATTTAAGATATGTTGCACTAAGCTCTTCTTAACAAAGAAATGTTGATGATTATACATCCCACCAGTAAGAGTTTTGGAAATTCAGTCTTACTGCTGTATTCCAGAGGTTTATTATTCATGTCAAAGCACAATTGCTCCTATTTGGCTCATACTAAAATGAAAGCCTGAAGGAAATATGAGCGCTTGTGCCACAGAACCAGCGGGAGATAATTAATGCAATGCTAACAGAGACAACTGAAAAGATAATCCCCATTGATCTGGGAGCTGTATCATTGTGGGATTACTTCACATTCACAAAGACCTCCCTCCCTGCACTTTGGCTCTTAAAATTTACAAGACATCATATCTGTGTTAAAGCTGGCCTGTCAAAATAGAAGAAAATAATGTTTATGAAGATCACAAAGGTGTTTTTATACATAGCAGGTAACACTAAATATAGTCTTTTGACATTATTATAGAAAACACCTGGAAAAAGTAATCTGAAAATCCTTTTAAAGAATTGTATAAAAAGCACTATAACCTCACTATCCCCAAATAAGCAATGGTAATAGTCTTGGCACATTCATTACCTTTGTGATATATATACATATGTATGTGAGATATATATACATATATATATATATATATACATACATATGTATATATATATATATATATATATATATATATACACACACACATACTAGATATATAGTATCTTTCACATAGACTTCACATTTTTTTCGGTACATATACTCTGGACAATCTTTACATGTGCTGTCTCTTCTTCCTTTTTTTTTTTTCTGTTAAAATCATAAGGTCACTATTTTGAATAATTTAACTCCCATACTCCTCAGATAAGGTATATATTTCACATGTTTTAAGGAAACTACAAAGGAATGACCCAGAGTTTTAGTTTCTTTTTTCATTTTAGTAAATTTACCTAAGAACAATATTTTACTACCTGCTTTCTCTATTTCATTGTTGAAGGCAGAAAACTATTTTTTTCTTAATTGAAACTCCCTGGATTTCTTTCTAACCTATGTTCAGAAAAATTGCCTTTCAGTTAATCATCTTTTTGTCAGTTTCTATATATTTTTGAAGTTTATTTATTACATATTTCCACATGTATATCTGCTAACAAGTATACAGTATTATTTTATATCATTATGCATTATTATATAATCTAGGGTTAAAATTCTTCATCAAAAATCAACTTTATTTAAACTTAAGAAGCCTTAATAGAGTGGTATTATGGTATTGATATTCTTTTTCTTCTAGGACAGAGAGAAACTTCACCAAGACAGCATATTTCTTCTTTGGTTGAAATATTTTAGATGTTGAGAACCAATCTGTTAGCTTTTTCATATACAGAGTCATTTATTTCTATAGATATGATAGTATATATAATGCATGTTCTTTGTATATGAATTACTCCAAAAAAAAAAGACTCCCGTTTCTCACATTGCTTATGAATTGAAAAGGTAATTTTTTGGCAACTGAATGTGCAAGCTCACATCAGGGCTTCAAAAGGATCAATTAGTGTGGACTTCACTGAGCTTTTAGCTTCCACTACTGAATCTTCACTTCCTGAGTTCCTACATCTACGTCAGATTTAATTACCATTATAAACTTCTTATCTCATAATATTTTGTGTCTTTTTCCCTGTATGAACTCTGATTGATAAAATGATTAAGGCCTAATTTATTAGTATCCTGTACTCATTCTGTTTTTAAGTTAAATGTTCTTAATAGTGGTGGGATACATTATTAAATAATACTTAATTATTTCTAAGTGTCCTTTCCAGTAAACACATTTGATATGCTGCTTAGAAATATACAAAGAAAGGTATTTGGTATTAATATTGAAACAACTTTCAAATTACTTCAGAAATACTTTGCACTTCCTATATAAAAATACCTATACCTCTTGAGTCATCTTTTTAAATAAACATATAGTACTAGCTCCTCAGAAGAAGAAAAGTGATAAAAATGAAAATTTTACGCACTAGAAAGTCCACGTACTTGCATTTTCTGTTTACCTACATAAACAATATTTGATCCTATAGCAGTATAGCTTTAAGAATAAAAAGCATGGATTCTAAATTGATATAAACATGGAAAAGCCCCCATCACTGTGCTCAAGTTGGAACTTCTGCTTTTCTGAGAGATCTGCTCCTCTTCACTTCCCTCTATGTTGGATGAGCTGAACTTCCTTTTCTATTTTCTCACCTATCTTTTGGCTTAGTCAGCATGCTTGTCAGTAAACAATATTTAGTGCTTTTAAATAACTTGCCAGAATAACTTTATTTTTAATATATGTATTGATAGTTGTTTTTATATATAAATTTTATATAAATTCGAAATATAAATACAAAGTTTAGTACAGTCCTTTGGACAGAGGAAGAAATTCAATAAGCGTCCAAAATTTTTTAAATGTATACCATAGCTTTCACACATTTGAACACACTATTAATATACAAATAGTACATTTTGTGCTTTTAATCAGTTGTCTATTGAGTATCTACAACATGTGTCATATTGTGCCAATTTTTCTTTTCTTTTCTTTTTTTGGTCCATGATGAATCAATCCATAGGTAATTATCAAATTATACATTGGAATTTCCTACTACAGCCTATTTAGATATCATACTGAAATTGGATATTGTAAAAAAGACAGAGATGGATTATGTAATTAGTTTATGCTGTTTAGTTCTTACAGAAGTCTAGCAAAACATACTACAAACTAAAATAATCTATAAATAATCACTCAGTTTTCTCTTCCATGTAAGATGCAATCAATAAAATACAAATTTTTAGCATTACGTCCTTTTAGAAAAAGTCGATATGTTTCATCAGTATTCTCTATTTACAGTAGTGATTTCTTGTACATTTTGAAAACTTTATTAATGAATGATACATTTTTTTGATAACCTGCTTTTATTTGTCTTTGTCATGTTTTTTTTTTTAAGAGTTGAGAATACAAGGAAATGTTTTGGTTATTGTCTGTTTTGTGCCAAGTCTCTGTAAAGTTGAATCTATACACATGTGCCTGTTTTCCCTTCTTTTCCAGACCCCTTTAACTTGCTAAATTGTACTCATATTTCAAACATCAGCTCATACACAAATTTACCAAGAAATTCTTCTTAAGTTCAGGTTATATAAGTTCCCATGTCATTTGTTCTCATTGAATCCCGTATTTTTCTGAATTAAAATGTAAATGTATTTTAACATTAAGAGTATATGGATGGCTGTTGCTTCAGTTAGACTGTAAACATTAGGAAGCCAAGAATTTTTTTTTTTTATATATTCTTCATTATTTTCTCCCACCTGTGCCTGGCATATAAATAGTTTAATATTTTGGGGGCTGATTTATTTAATTAATTATTAATTCAATGAATGAAGTACATCTACAATTAGTAGTGCAAAAATATCTATTATATCTTTGACATTCCTTGGTTATCTGCTTTGTTGTATTTTTTGTAATATAAATTATTTCTAGGATTCTCATTAATTTTTATTGATTTAAATAAAACATTGTAAATTGTTGATCTTCCAATGAAACTTGGCATTTGTAAATTTTTATTTATAAATAAGTCCATGTATTGCCATTGTGGCAATAAAACTAAATAGATAAGAAATTATTTATTCATTATATATTTTAAATTATATTTAGGTTAACTATGATAGTCTATATTTCAACATTTAGAAAATATGTCACTTGAAAAACATAGATCTTTAGTAATAAAAAATTTCTTTCAGAAATGAACGTACTAAATTTATTTTTTATGTTATTAATAACACCTTTAATAAAAGCAATCAAACTTTTTTTATGGTTCTTATACTCTTGACATTTAGCTTGAAATGGAGTTCTTATATATAGGCATCTAGTATGGGAAAAAAAAAAAACATTTAATTATAGAGCTGATAGTTCAGAAAAAGCAAATCATTGATCCTGTATGATTTTTTTCTAAAATAGATAGTTTTTTACTTAGTTGCTCTACATTTTATTATGTTTTACACACATCATTTCTATGAACAAGCCAACACTTGAATTTTTCTTTACTATTGGTATAATTATTCTCAAGGAAAAGATATGATAAAGTATTTCTTAATATATTTGAAGAGAATCAAAGGAAAATGTGCTTAGGAAAAAAAAATATGTATATAACCAGAGTGTTGAAAATACATCATTTATAGCAGCTGCAATGTTATTTTTCTCCTTTCTTTCCTGCCTCTTCTCTCTTTCTCTCTCTTTTCCTCTCTTTCCACTATCTTTTTAAAACTTACTTAGTAGCTATATTCTTCCTCTGCTTCTAATGTTCATGAGTATGCAGTGTTGACTCTCAGAGGGCCCCATAGTTGCCTTAAATCTATTTCAGACACTTCTAAAGTCAGAAATCAGAACGTCCAGCTATAGCTTTTAGTTTTAATAGTGCCAAACTTGGTCATTTCCCTGCTTTCTTTAGAGTTTTCTAACTAGGCTTCTTTCAATAAGTCAGTCTTTCATGACAAACTTATCATTTTTGTCCACTGATCATTCTCAAATGACCTTCCATTATATTTTGTTTTTCTCTCAGAATTGCCAGAATTTCTTATGACAAGAACTTTTATGTTTCCAGGCCTGCTCTCTCTCTAAGGACTTCCCTCCCCAGACTTCTATGAGAAGCATTCTTTCATGCCTTCTCTCACACAAACTCCAGGAATGTAAAGTTATTTCAGTAGACTTTATCTTGCTTCCAAGGGCCTTTTTACCTTTCTTGGGTTATGAGTGAGGCACCAGTATGTTGCTCTTTTATTGATAAGAATTAGCTATTATATAGCTTGAGATGAAGCCAATCAAGTGTTTCTCTTTTTCTAGATAAGGAAGAAGAGTGGGAATTGAGATTTATAGCACAAGAATAAATTTCTCCAAAGAACTTTCCACCTAGTGTCTGTTTTAACCACTTCATATTCTTAAAGTGGATGAGGGGGTTAAAGATTCATGAAGAATATTATTAGTGACATCTGAACATCTACATTTTTAACTGAACAATTGAATTTGAAACTTTATGCATATTTTTACTTGGCAACCTAGTGTAAATAAAATATTATTTTAAAAATAACAGGTATATAAAATGTTATTCTGATTATAATTTATTTTCTCTGATTTGTTTAGTCTTCCTCAGAAGAGGAAATCACATTTCTTTATAAACTAAAAATATTTGTTAAACATTATGGATATTTATTTATAGTCATATTTAATTTTTTAGTAAACCTACTAAAGAGAGTAATATAGAAATTACTGTAGTTTTACATTTCAAATCTTGTACATAAATGTAGACATTTGCTAAAATTTATTTTGATCCTTCTCTCCTTTTAATTTTTTTATTTTCATTAAGAGTGTTTGATGTTTCACTGCTAATCTCATAATTTTTATCTCATGCATAAGTAAAGAAGATAAAGTCTTCATATTTTTGATGAAGGTGATATTTATTACGTGATTTTTAATGAACACAATCAGATAAATAATTAGAAGAATTTAATGCATTTCAATAGGAACTAGTTCAAAAAATATTCAAATGTGGGTAAACAATGTTGTTCTCACTCTGATTGATTTTCATGGAACAAACCCTTTAAACAGATTACTGATTCTCAAGTACAGAAATTCAATCTCATGATTTACCAGACATGCTTATTCTGAGGACCCCAATATTTATCTTTTATTCATGAGCTATCTCTTTAAAATCTGACTTACATATGTTTGCTTGCTTTTCATTTTTTTTGAAAGTCCCACAAAAATCATAAACAAATAATGTTTTAAAAACAAAGTCATCATCATACTTTTTAATATAGCCTGAACTTTTAATTTCCTTTCACTAAAAGCATCATCATTCTTCAGATACCGAAACAAGAAACCAATGTGATCTTTGTATAAATTGTATCTTACACCTACTAAATTCAATAAGTTAACATAAGACCTGGTTCTATTTTTAATATATTTCTTGATAACTCTATTTGCTATAGCATCATTATATAGTACAAAAATAATCTCTTAATTCTTGTTTTTATATGCAGACTTGCCACCCTTGACTTTATTTACCTTACTTCAGAGTACTTATATAAAATATAAATCCAAATATATCAGTCCCTCTCTTAAAACTGTTCAAAATAACCTCATGAGATTTTCTTTCTCTAGTCATGTCTCCCTAAATCCCATTGTATACATTCCAATTAAATTAATATTTGTATTCTGCAAAACTGATACTATAATTTATTTGCTTACAATAAAACATTTTGTTTTAAGTGTAATTCTTTTTGGCTACTGAAGTATGAGTGACATTATTCTGTGTAATACCACCATTTAATGATGCAACATGAATTGTAAAAGCTTTTCAATAAATACTTGTTAAATAAATTGAGCCTATGTACTGACATAAAAGTAATAATCACTGATGGCCTTTATCATTTTATTTATTAAGCTACTATTTTTATAAGTAGATTGCAAATTATGTTTTATGTCATTTTTAGTGGTTAAAGCCTTAGTTACTTCTGATGGCTTGCAATGAACATTGCTTAATGATATGTATACATCGATATTTTTACATAGAGTAAATTGAAATACTTTTCCTGCATGTGTTTACCACTAAGCCTCAGTAACCACCTTTTTAATGATCATTTCCAAATTTGTTTAGGCCAGATGGGGAACTCCAGAACTACGCAGCCATCTCCACATCTTGATATGACTATCTAACAGATACATAGTACTCTGATTGTTCCAAGCTAATCTCATCACCTTCCCACAGAAGTTTTTTCCTGCTGTTTTTCTTTGTGAATACTACCTTCCCTGTTACCCAAACCAGAAGTCTACGCATAGTCTTAACTAGATTACTAAAACAACTGTCTAACTGAATTTTCTTTCCCTAAAACTTGTTATTTACACTGTAATTAAATTGACTTTTGCATTCTGCAAGTCTGGTAATTTCTTTGCTCATAATAAAACAGTCCTTGATTATCAGATGCACACCTAATAGTCCAATTGCTGGACAGTATGTTGTTTTATGGAATCAGACTAACTTATAATCAAGTTCCAGATCCTATACTAGTGTGATTTGGGAAAAATTACTTACCATCCATTATCACAGTTTGCTCATATGTGAAATGGAATAATAACTAAATAATTAAAATGTCAAAGTACTTAGCACAGTGGATTATACAAATAAATGCTAAGGAAAAATTAGTGGTCAGTATAATAGTGGCATGTTATATAATGTTATTTTTAAATGGATTAGGTTTGTAACTTTTCTCTGTTATCATCAGATACATCACTTGATTATCTATCTTTAACGAGCTTGGTAGAAAATAACTGCTTTTATATACATTGCCATTTTCTACAGGCATATGCTCAGAAAACTTATTGAGAGGATAAAATGAGATAATGCATGTGAAATTCCTATACAAGCAGTGAGGTAGATTCATGCCATGTTATGAATATGAACTAAAGCCAGACCTTGGTTTTAATTGTTGCTAGGCCTCTGAGTCTGGGCAAAAAGCTAATTTTTTTGAATTACTATATACTCATCAGTAAAATGGAAAAAATTATATTTTGTATTTAATGAGATAACTTTTGTAATATGTCAATTACCAGGGCAAATGCTATTGTAAAATGTATACTTTCATGAAAAAAGATATCTAGAAATAAGTCAGAAAAACATTTATGTTGGTATTCACCAGTACAAAACAAAACTGTCTCCTATATCAAGTAAAGCAAATCAAAGCTATTATCTTAGACAATATTGGTTGCTATAAGATAAAATTTATATACTTAGGATATGAAGAAAAATAATGACCTGTTTAAAATTTAGAATAAATTAAGGTTATACTTAGAAAAAAATTTTCTAATTTGAAAAAATTGTTTAAAAGACAAGTGCATGCAAATATTATTTTAACCATTATTTACTGGCTTTTATGAACTTTAACCGTTATATATTGGCTTTCATGAACTTTTATGAAGCCCTTATGATAAAAGTCTTCTATATTTCTATAAGTAATTGAGCATGATATTTTTCCCTTGTTTCTATATATTAAGTACACAATAATGAGAGTATTTTCCCTATCACATAAAAATCACTGTAAATTATCCTTTCAAAATTCAATATATTGAAAAGTACTTCTCACTAAAGTAAAATAAAATAGCATAAATTTGGCAATAATCTATTTTTTATAGGCTCTTTTTTTCTTTCTCAAGAACAAAAACATTCATACTTTCTTCAAAACTAAAATTGTTTGCTAAATTGCTTTCTAAGCACTAAGTCAAAAATCTTTTAGCTATAAATTGTGTAAAAACATAAGAGCTTTCTTGAACATCATATGAGTATTACAAGCATTTTTATAAAAATAAACTTGTGATTAATACCAAAAAGTTAATTCTCCTTGACAGTTTGTCTTGATTGCCCAATGAATCTAATGTATTCCTCAAACATGTGTTTGAGTTAAAAATAATTCAGGTGGTTCAACAAATCAAGATTCATAGATAATTATTAATAGCATTATATTTATAAGTAATTAAATAATTTTCCAAACTATGACTTTGGAATCACAAATCAATAGGCTGATTTGAATCTTCAGTGTGCATACCTGCTTGCACAAATCCATATCATGTTTGTACATTGATCAGACTCAATTAATCTATATGAATATTGAGTAGTTTCTCAGTTTAAGAAGTCCCAAATTGTTGGTTAACAGTCTTAATATTTTCTTAGACATGAAAGACTTGAAAAGAAATGATCAAAATAATTGAATTTGGAATCATGTTACCCAGAAATACATTTTATAAATTAAACTACTTTGGGGTTGTAGAGCTGTGGGGTTTAGAGCATTAGGTGACAACATCCAGCAATTCCCAGCACCCCACACATTTCCCTAGCTTGAACTGACAGAAACTGTAAATAGAGATAAGAGTAAAAATGGAAGCTGGGTGAGAAAGATAATACAAATGGAATGCATTTTAAATAATTTCTGTCTGAATATGCTGCTAAATTTGTTAGGGAAGCACTTCACAAATTTTATATGTCTATACAAATAATCTAGAGATCTGTTTAAAATTCAGATTCTGATTCAGTAGGTCTGGACACAGCTTCTATATTTCTAACAAGCTTTGAAATAATATCAATATAATTTGTCCTGGGCCACACTTAGTGAGAGTAACTGGGATGATGATAATAGAACCATCCCTATGACAACATTGATTGGTGCAACGATAGAATATGACCAAAGTCAGACCAATTGGAGAACTTTTCTGGGTTTTATATATTGAAAGTGGAAAAATAGTTCTTTCTGTCTTTTTGTATTGCTAAGCAGGGATGGGATAAAGTATACTCATTTATAAGAATATTCCCAACTATGTGGAGGAAACCATTAGAGAAGCACTGAGAAATATTAAGACTACCAAAATAGAAAAAAGAAATCAGAGTTGGGGAAAAGTGGTACACTCTTCCTGGATCAAGTTACCCTTAATGCTAATTTTACTCTATCCTAGTTTTATTTATTTATTTTAAATAGAATTGATATATAGCTGATTTGTCACAACTGCTCAAAAATCCTGTAATGGGTCCCCAAACTCCTCAGAGTAAGAGCCAAAGTCCATTTAGTAGCTTAATGACTCATAGATTTGAGCCACTGAATGAGCTTTTAAGCCTCACCTCCACTTCCTTCCCTCTTGCTCTCACCTTTTCTATCACTCTTCATTCCACTGTTTCTTGAACAAGAAAGCCATGCACCCACATAATGGCTTTTGTACTGTTATTTATTGTGGGAGAGACTTTACTTTTTTTGTGTGTTTTGGGTCATGGGAAGTTGTGTAGTAGAAATGTCATAGCTGTTGACAGTGGCTCTACCTGTTATTGAAAATGACAACCCTTAGATTTTTCTATCTTTTCCTGCTGTACTTTTTTCTTAATAAATCTTATCTTCTGTTTTTCTCTGTAATATATACATTTTGGGGTATATTTTCTGATTCTCAGAGTAGAATGTAAGTTCCATAAAAACAGGGAATTTTGTTTCTTTCTTTCTTTTTTTTTTTTTTATTGCTGTTTCCCCAGTGTCTATAGTCCTTGGTAAATATTACATCTTCAATAGATAGTTCTGAACGGTTGAATAAATGATTGAATAAACAGGAATAGCATTTCCTAAACTATCTACATTTCATTTTACTGTTTCTAAGCTTCAAGTAATAAAGTATGTCTAATGCCTAAC
This sequence comes from Eidolon dupreanum, assembly GCA_028627145.1. NCBI lineage: Eukaryota > Metazoa > Chordata > Mammalia > Chiroptera > Pteropodidae > Eidolon > Eidolon dupreanum. The sequence continues at coordinate 26,437,692 of CM053508.1, forward strand.
AGATATTTTTTACTTTCTGAAAAACTTTATGATGTTAGTTTGTAAGGTTTCTCTTTATAGTTCATTTATTCTCAACTAACATTGGATTTGTAAGTTATTTCAACATTTTAGAAATACATTTTTAGAGCATATAATTATTCTGTAAGGTGTTTGTTTATTTCATTATTTATCTTCTTACTACCTTAACTTTATTCCATATTCTACTCAGAAACTTCTATTGTTTATATAGAGAATAAGAGAATAACTCTTATCGTGTTACTAGTGTTGCATATATATGTTTCTGCAATTGTGTCTTTTTTTGGACTCTTAGATCAATAGAAAACTGACACAGTTATATGTGGCTGATTTTGATCTTTTTCTCAATTATTTCACATATCACTGCTGAGCGAACTGAATTCAGGTGTCTTTTTGTTTGTTTGTTTTTTGATTTTTTTTATGTTTCTTAAATGTTTCTCTTGGCAATCCTATAGTGGGTGAAGCTACATGGCAATTCTGATCCTGATTCCCACAGAACTTCAATTTCTCACATGCACTCAGCTGCCCATAGTCTCAGCGATACTTTAGCTCAGGAAAGTCAGATAAATGGAGTTGAGAGTAAAAGGAAAAAAACATATTTAGGTCTCTTATTCTCAGAGATTCTATCTCCATGAATTTTCTTGACAGATAATTTCATGGTTAAATAACTTCTCTTCAGCATTAAATGAAATCAGAAATAAGTTGAAACTTGGACTAACTGACAGGTTCTGATCCATCCTTTGTTTTCATACATTTGACTATCCATGACTTTCATTTCTTCAATCATGGCATCAACATGAATGTCAAAGTTGTTTCTTTCTTGCCAAACTATTAATGCATCTAAGTAATGAAAACAATTTTGAGCTATTTTGTATTGTGTCGTCTAGCATTATTATCATGCCTTCTATTTGCATTTAAAACATAAGGTAATAATAACTGCTCTCAGAGGCAATATGGTTCACCACTATACATTTTTTTTTTATTTCTGTAAGTGTTTTTTTTTCTTTTTTCTTTTTTTTTATTGTTTATTGGAGTAACATTAGTAAATACAATTATATAATTTTCAGGTGTACATTATACTTTGACATCTGTATATTCTAATGTGTGTTTACTACCCAAAGTCCAGTTTCCTTCAGCTACCAAATATTTGATCTCTTTTACCCAATTCATTCTCTCCCTACTCCCCTGTATTTTACCTCCTTTACACTGCCTATCTCCCCACTCCATCCCCATCCCCTACCCTCTGGTAACCACTAGTCTATAGTCCATGTACATAAGTCTCTGCTTGTTTGTCCTGTTCATTTGTTGTTTTTAGGTTTATAGCCCACATATAAGTGATATCATGTGATTTTCAACATTTTCTGTCTGGCTTATTTCGCTTAGCATGATTATCTCAAGGCCTGTCCATATTGTCACAAATAGCAGTATTTCATCTCTTCTTATGGCTGAGTAATATTCCATTGTATGTATGTACCACAGCTTCTTTAGTCAGTCACCTGTCATAGGATACTTCGGTTGCTTCCATGTCCTGGCCACTGTGAATAATGCTGCTGTGAACATCAGTGTGCAAATATCTTTTTGGATATGAGCTTTCAAGTCTTTGGGGTAAATACCCGGTAGAGGAATTGCTGGATCCTGTGGTAGAACAATTCTTAGTCTTTTGAGGAACCTCCATACTGTTTTCCAAATATTTTATGGTAATGAGTATTCATGTGTATATCACATGAGGCGTTTAGCCATAAATCTCATTGTCCTTTTCCAGGATTTCTACCAATGGCTTTATACCAAACATTTATTATTCTGCATTATACAATAAAATTTATACTGGGTGAATATTATGGTGAAAAAGGTGATGTAGAGTAGAGAAAGTGGTCAATAGCCAATTAAGTGAGCTTGAAAGCAAAGCTTTAACAAGATTGTAGCCCTAGTCAACAATTGGACTGAAACTTAATGAGGGATCCTGAGTTAGAGACACACAGCAAAGCTACTCCTAGATTCTGCATTCCTCAGAAATTTTATGAGATAATAATTATTTCCAGCTTTAAGATGCTGAATTTTAGGATAACTTGGTATGTAGCAACAGATAACTAATACATTGTAACATAAAAATTTGAAAATGTACAAAATAATGATACTCATTGTATATCTATACAAAAAGATTCTGTAATATTTAAAATTCATTTAAGTTATAGATACTATATTGAGGGTAAAAGTCACTCCCGTGATACACAAAAATTAACTTTTGGAAGGATTGAGATAATGCTAAAATATACAAAATATGGTAGACACTAAAAGATTTTTTCTTCTCATTCATTATTTTTATTATAGGATTAGAAAAAGATATCTGAGAAATAGAATTTTCTTCCACTACCTTAAAAATGTCATTGCACATTTTTTCTGACATGTTTTTGTTATGTTTACATATCAAATCTCAAAGTGTAATAAAATCATTATAAAGTACTAGTAAGATAATCAGAGTAGTTTTATTTAACCCATAGTTTGGAAACAAAGACAATTTAGAATGTCTTTTGATTTAGAGCTAGTATTTCACAATGGTACCTCATTTAAGGTAGAGGGTTGATATAGTGAGTCCTTTCAACTTATCATTTTGAATTTTCTCCAGATTGATTTTGAAAGTGTTTGACTGTCGTTCACACTGATGTCTAAATACTTGAAATCGTGTACATATTTTTTAACTCAGCTTTTGTTATTCTTGTTACTATTATTATTGCCAGTAGTAAAGTTATTTGTGACTTATGATAATACTGATTACTTTTCTTTTGAAAATATCAGGCTTTTCAAAACAAAATTTTCAGTAGCCTGTTCAAAAATATAATAACCATGCCAGATGATTTCCACTTTATTATTAATAAAAGGAATTGTAATTCAAGCAGATAAAATACTTTATAAAATTAAGACACAGAGATTGTGCTTTAGAAATATCAGTAAACTACTAAGTTAAAATGAGAATCATGGCATTTTCTCTTCTCTTCACACATTTTGAAAATAACATACACAAAACTTTTTGTTACATAATATTTTCTTGATATTTGTAAGCAACAAGAGGATTATCTTGGAAAGCCTTGCTAGATTGGTGGACAATCTTATTTTCTGAAAGAAAAATAAATTATTTCTGGTAGCTTTTATATTGAAATGCATAATGGTATCTTCTGTACTCAGACATGTTTGAAGATGAAGTGGGATATAACTAAACAAATAATTCATGTTGTTAGGCAGGCAGTCTCACACACGCACGCACACGCACACACACAGCTGCACATATTTACACTTGTGTTTTGCAGTAAAATCATTGTTTAAAATGCTCCAATATAAGTAAATAGTAGTTGATATTCCTGTGAAGATAAATGTTAACCATTTTATCCAGGGCATGAAGAGAGACTTCTTACAATTTGAGGGGGAAAAGATAAATAAAGCATTATATTAATTTTAATGGCTTGACTAAGAGGATATTCCTCCAGGTGAGGCTGTTAAAGAAGGAGTCAGGACAATTTTTACCTCAGTGTTTACTTTCATGGTAACATTGAGACCTCTTGGCATAATTGCTAAAACATAACACCTTTTGGATATTTTTTTTAATGCCTTACTACAAGTTTTACAGCCATTTCATACAGAAATATTTAATTCCTAAGGGATACAATGCACTCCTCAACCTGTCCATTAGCTATGGCAGGCCGTTGTATCTATAATATCTGTTTTTTTTTTTCTTTCACTTATTCACCTAACAAAGCCAAGATCATGAATCTCCCTTACCCACCATTACCTCAGCCAAAATTAATTACTTTTTAGATGATATTTCTGTAGCACTTAGTTTATTCTGAACCCTTGTCATGGTAGTAGTTTTTCAATTTTTTTTAAATTTGGCTGTGAAAGCCTGGAAGACAGAAATATTATGTCATTTACCTTCTTAACCTTAGCACCTGAAGAAAGGAATACATGAAAAAATAACCAGTATTAACAACCTTTTGGAACATCAGTAAGAAAAGAGGACATGAGGTAGATATTTCATGAAATATATAGGATTAAATTTTGTAAAGTAGTATAAAAAAAGTCTCAGATACTAAGAGGTCTAATTAGTGGAATTTCTTTGTAGGGTATGAACTTAGTCAACAAGAATAGGTAAAAATCCACAGTGTGTGTGTGTGTGTGTGTGTGTGTGTGTGTGTGTGTGTGTGTGTTTCTTCAAAGTAAAATTAAACCCCGAGATGAGTTGGGTATTCTGCTTGTTCCTCATTAATGTCTCCAGCTGATTTTGTCTTCTTCATTTAAACAAACAAATCCCTACCAACAAATTAATCAACTCTCCAAACGAAGGCAACAGAATACTTGAAATACCATTACTCCCCTTTTTGTAATTATCCACTGTTTTGCTAGGCATACCCCCTCATTCTTCAAAAAATTCGACATGTGGCTGTCTTTCTCTATATTAATACTCCTGACTAACATCATTCTTAGTCATCTCCACATTGGTGTAAATCCATCCTGATCCCTCCATTTCTCATTCTCATGGATGAAACCTCGATTGACTTCATGATTAATTACTGCAATGTCTGAACTCCTTCAACACCACCCTGTAACCAAAGCATCCTAACTTTTGAGCTCACTTCCTCTAGTACTACATTTGAAAACTGATTTGACTTCACTAAAAAGGTCAATTCATTAAAACTATTTTTTTCACCATCCAACATTACCTCATCTTTTTTTTTAATCCAATGTAAATAATCACCCAATGTAAATAATCAAGTAATTTTCTTTTACTTGAATGTTTCCTAGGGAATAATCATCATTATAATGATTCTCTCCTTTAGATCCCATTACTACACATATTTTTTCACTTCATCAGAATAGATCTAGAAAAAAATATTTCTTATAAACTCAACTTTAGTTCCCATGGTTGACAGGATTCTAAAATGAACCCAATGCCCCACACTCTTGTATAATTCCCTGCCTACAAATGGAAACAGGGCCTGTGAAAATTGTGGGATAGGACTCCCATGATTATTATGTTATATAACAAAAGAGGCAGATATAATTATGATCCCTAATAAGGTGACTTTGAGTCAATAAAAAAAGAGAATATCCTGGATGGGCCTGACTTAATCAAGTAAACCATTAAAAGAGATAAGTAGTGGTAGACTCTCTTTTCTTTAGAATAGATGAGTATTAATATGTATTGTTTTCAACTTCTGTACATAAGCCAAAAGAAAAAGGAGAAAGTGCTAATTAATATTCTATTACACATTCATGCAGTGATACCTTAAAATAAGCCTATTTTGGTTCTTACACCTCTCCCCGACTATCAGATTTCTAAGCTCATTTATAGAAAAAACTCCTTAAAATATGCTTGTGCTTGTGGTTTTTATTTCCTCAGCACCCTTTTGTCTCTTAAATATACTCAAATAAGTTTTTATGCCCACCAACTCATATTGCCAATCATCTTCATGTCTTTAGACATATGAAAAACACAATATTTATTCCTTATATTACTTGTTCTCTCAGAAGAATTTGACACAGTTGCTCTCTTTTTTTTAAATAAATAATCATTGCATTTAATTTTCAGGTCATAGTCTTTCTATTTCTCCTTCTAGCTTACTGGATACTCCTTTTTAATATATATATTAAATATATATTTAACACTTAATATATATTTAATAAAATATATAGTTAATAAAGAATTACATATTAAGCAATATATATATAAAATATGTATATTTAATATATATATATATATTGCTTAATATGTAATTCTTTTAGACCGCTATTGTGGTGGCTCTGGTTCATCTCTGTGTCCTTTTCTACGTGCACAATTTTCCTGGCATATCTCATAGTCAATATGACTGTAGTGTATAAATACCATCTACTTACAACTCTAAAGTTTGTATCTCCACCCTTGAAAAATTACTTGAATTCCAGAGTCATATATTTGACCTGCTACTCAATCAAGCCACTCAGATATCTTTAGAGATGTCAGGATTAACATATACATATGGCAAAGGGAGCTTAAGATCGTACCCCGCCCCCTCAATAATCCCTATTTCCTTCTGAAATATCTTCCCTTTGAATGTGGTCAGTATCTGTGATTTTCCTCTAACAAATAAAATATGATAAGGTGATGGAATGTCACTTTTGTTTCAAATTATTGTAACTCTGTCTTGCTAGCAAATTAGTCTTTATCATATTTCTCTCTTGTCCCCTTTGATAAAGCAATTAACCAGGTGTAGAAGCTCTTAAGGCAAGAAACTGAGCATAGGTATCAGCTTACAACAAGCAAGGGTCTGGGACACTCAGTTGACATCCCACAAAGAACTGATCCTGCCAACAATCACATGATCTTGAATACAGACTCTTCCCCATTCAAATCTCATATGAGACCCAAGCCCTGGCTGACACCTTGATTGCAGCTTGATGAGAGATCTGGAAATGAAGATCTATGTCCCAATTCCTGACCCTTCAAAATATATGATAAAAATGTGGGTTTTTTTAATATTTCTAAGTTAATGGTATTTTGTGATGCAGCAATAGCTATAGTTAATACATATTCTGATACTAGGCGTGGGAGGCCACTGTATCAAAAACTTAAAAATGTGGGGCTTTATTTCAGACCTGAGCATGGGCAGTGATTGTATCACAATATTATAACTTTCTTCTTGCTAGCTGACTCTAGTTTTTGCCATTTTTCCTTTACAAGAGACAAGCATGGCAAAAAATGAAGATGGAATCTGCCTAAAAGATGGCAGAGAGCTGAGGTCCTCAGCCTCACAGCCAACTAATAACTGAAATTGAAAGCAGACCCTTCTGCAGTTGAATATTAATAAAACCCCATCCTGACCAGCAGAGCAATTGCAGCTTTGTGAGAGACCCAGAAGCTAAGCTGTGCCTAGATTTCTGTCCAACAGAATCTTTGACATAATAAATGTACATTGTCATAAGCCTGTGATGGTTAAGTTTGTGTCAACTTGACTGCACCAAGGGATTCCCAGGTAAACATTATTTCTAGGTATGTCTGTGGAGGTTTTCTGAATGAGATAAGCATTAAAATGTGTGGATTTAGTGGATTTCCTTCCACAATGTGGATGGACATCATCCAATAATTGGAAGGCCTGAATAAAACAAAACCTGAGGGAAAAAGGAATGTGTCTCTTTTCTCTTCCTACCTACCTGCTCGTCGAGTATGTACACAGATCTTTTCCTTCCCTTTGAACTGGGATTTACACCATCAGCTCTCCTGGTTCTTACACCTTACTCAAACGAGAATGACGCCATTGGCTTTTCGAGATCTTTTGCTTGTGGATGTCTGATAGTGGGACTTCTTAGTCTCTATAATTGCATGAGCCAATTCTTCATCATAAATCTAGATGTACATCTATCTATTATAATTTACAAATTAATTATTTATAATTAATAATTATGATTAATATTATATACTATATTTCTTATATATGTATACATATCTTATTGGTTCTATTTCTTTGCAGAATCCTTGTTAATACAAAGTCACTGAGTTTACTGTAATTTGTTACACAACAGTAACAACTAATACAATGTCCAAAAGAGATTCTTTGATTTCTATTGCTCCCCAAGCTTGCTTCTTCCTGTGTTTTACTTATTTTTAATTGACAACTCATCCAACTTAGTTGCTCCATAAAATTTTTTGGAGTAATTCTTGGATCCTCTATTTTTTTACATAATGAAAAATGCTAGCAGTTCCTGTCAGGTCAAGGCAATAAATAATTCTTACCACTGCCATGGATATGCTAATCAAAGGTACTAGCATCTCTCTTCTGGATCACTGCAATGGCTTTTAAAAATACAAAGAAATTTTCACTGTATTGTTCATTCTCTGATTCTATGCCTACTTTCCTAATGCTGATTCTCTACAATGTTTTCTAAGTGATACTTTCGTAACATCAGTCAGATTATATCTCAATACACAAACAGCGCTTCATATAAAAACTGAAGTTTCAACTATGGCCCACAAGGCTTTTTGTATTCTGATCCTTTATTGTCTCTCCAACCTAATTATTTACCTGTCTTTTCCTTATTCACTCTGCTCAAACTGGATTGTCATTTCTGTTGCTTCTGGAACATGTCATAATGGTCCTACCTAAGACTTGGCATCTTTTCTTCCTTCTACTGAGGAAATTCTTCTTCATATCTTTGTTAGATTTGCTATCTTTATGTTAGGACTTTGCAAAATAATTATGTCACCATTTGCTTGTTTCTGTCTTTCACATCATCAGAGACAGAAGTCTAATAATTTCTTTGTTTAATTTACTGCTAGTTCCTAAGCATCTGGAAATGTACCAGACATAATAGGTACTCAGTTAATATCATTTAGTGAATGAATCAGTCGGTCAATTACATCTGCTTGGCATCAAATAGAACACTATTATTGTTGACTGAGATTCAAGTGTAACTCAGCTAGCAAAATACTCACTTTTCTAATATTCACCTTTTAATATTCCACTTAAAATTTTTGGTTTAATATTTTATCTTATTCAATTTGTTGAGTTAATCTTTGACAATCCCTATGTAATTTGTATCCCAATAATAATGTTATAACATTATTACTCCTGGAAGTTATCTTGCAAGTAACATTACTCATTTTCTTTTAATTTACCTTCTTTCCTTTGCCCTCTCTTTTTTAGTTTAAATTTATTGGTATGCTTTTCAATTATTTGCTGTCAGTGATGACTTCTATCTGAGCTTAGTGACCAATGCTTACTTTATTATAATTCAGAGTTCTTTTGGATTCATAGACTATCATTGATATGAACTTATCAGGTTGCCTAAAGATAGATGCTCCGCATACAAAAAGTAAAGACACATAGCACTAATAAGATTAGATTTTTAAATTACATTATATATCATAACGAATTTATCCTATAAGGTAAAAAAGAATAATACATAATTCCAACTAATGGATATTGTATTTTCATTAAAAAATGTCCTTAAATAGCAAGAAATATTTTTAATGTAATTAGAATATTTTTGGTGTTTTACATTTTACAAATACTACATATATTATTTTATTTTAGGTAAAACTGTACTCCCAGATAATAGTTTTTAAAATAATATCAGCTCTAGCAAGTACTTTATATTTTTCCATGAGAACACTGACCATATCTGCACTGTTCACTGCTAAGTTTCCCGAAACTTAACATAGTGTTAGGCATGTAGTAGAAAGTCAATGTATTCTTGCTTAATGGTCAAATAAATTAACAAACTAGATCTCAAATCATACAGAAGTATTTTAAAATTTGCACAAAATTGAGGCTATAAATTTTACAATTAGATACGCATGCAGTGATGAAAGGGTTTACATGCTTTTCTATTGTAGTAAATACATGCCTGATTTTCAACTGCCAACAGTAGAAAACAAACATAAAAACTCCTGCTCTATGTAGCTATATAGTATATAAGGATAGATAAGTGTCTGTATGGAAGCTGAGTAGCCAAATGCATAGCCTGTTTCAATTATCAATTGATTGCCTGCTTATTCCAAATTCGCCCATATGTATCTTTTTCTTTCCCCCTTTTTTTGTGACATTGGAGTTCTCTCTGATAAAAATTTCTCCTTTGATAGCTGGAAAATTGTTAGACTGTCAGTAAAGAGGGTCCAGTGATCACTGAAAGAAGGAGCATCTTTTTTCCTGGCTTTGAAGATTTTACACTCTTGCTATAGGATGTGGCTGAGAGCAGGAGGTTTTCTTGCTAGTGGCCAGATTCCCTGTCATTGTCTGCAGGCAACCCACTGGCAAACACCTTTCAGCTAATTTCCCTAATAGCTAGTAGGGTGAGCTTCTCAGTGAATTTTTCTATACCCCAGCAGGAGACTTCTTACCAAGTTTGCTGGTATCCCCATGACAGCTTCCTACAGAGTTTCACTGTTATCCCACCGGGATATTTCCTTCCTCCTAGCCCCAGCCTGAAACACCTCAGCAAATTGCTCCGCCATTCATGGGCTATAAGGTTCACTCTCTTGAATAAGATATAAGCCTCAGTTTTCAGATTTGGGAAGTGGCAAACCTCTACTTACCGGCAGCCCATTACATCTGCTCCTTTTTTATTCTTTAGTTTTCTCTTTACCTACACTATTAGTTTCTCTCTTGTTACTAATTAATAGTTTTATGTTAAAATTATCCCTGTTCAAATAACTGGAGTGTTCCATTCCCCTAATGCATCTTTACTAATATATAATAAATATTGATTGTTCAAATATCAGTCGTAGTTTTCAATGTTATTTTGTTCAGGAAATAGGAAAGAAACGATTTTCTTTAAGTTTAAAAAGTGGCTTTTGATCCAAAAGAGTTTTAAAATGACCAGTGGTCCATAGGGCAAACAAATATGCAGAAAACCAAGGAAGAATTAGAGCAGATTGGAAAAGAAGTGGAATTTCATTCTGAAGCTGAAAGATGAGAAAAATTATTTCCCTAACCTGACAGATGCTTCAGATTGAAATAATAAAAGATGGATATTAGGAGGATAATATGTAAACATAGATAAATAGTAACATTGACAGTTTGATCTGGAGTTCTCTTTTAATATAATGCCTTTCTAATACAAATTGTAGTTTGATCTGTTTTCAAGAATAGCGTATACATAATATGATATTGCTCTAATTGTCCTTTTTCTGAAGTGTATGTGTACATATATATATATAATATTATATATAAAATATAATATTTTGAAGGATGCATAATAAGAAAAATGATGTTACATAGTAAATATTCAAATGATAATAATATGTCATACATTCACAATACAGAACAATTACTTCAACTTAAAAACAGTACTTAGGCCATTGGCAAAATATTCTCTTGTGTATTAAGGCACTTTGTGCAAAACAAATCCCTCAATTGTCACCTTTGCTATAATTGCAATGACTTAAAATGACCTTATTTGTAAGAATTCTTCAGTGAAGCATAACAAATTTCATTTCCTAATGTATTTTTTCTTTGGAAGTGTCCACAAATATTGTCTGGGTGAAGTGCCTACTCTTGCCTAGAGGCATTATTATGTGAAAGAGAAGTTGGAGATGTCATTATGATGCATAATTTTGTGGATGAAATATATAATACTGTGAACTAATTTGTGATTAAAATTGTTTGATTGTGACTGATGATTAGTTTGATATTATAATATAAATCATGGTAATTATATTTATGAAGGTCTTATTTTATCGTTTTCTTCAAAACTGTTAAATCTGAAGTCAATTTCAAGACTGTTAGAAAATGTGAAAATAAAAATTTTACTATAATTATGACCTCAAATGGTAGATAAATATCCATACTAATATTACATATATACCAAGAGTTATCAGAAATCATCACTAAGTTTATATATATAATTATTATGTATACATAAGTATGTGTATTGTGTTATATAAAAATATATATTTACATACTATATATTTATATACATATAAACAACAGTGTTTCTCTTTGAAAATAATAATCATACTACTGCTATACAATTATACTATTGATCATATCACATCACTCTTTCCACAAATTCCTAACAGATATGCTTTATTCTTGAATATTTAACATGTCAGATTGTTAGCATTATAATTTTTTGGCACTGTTCATCTAATAAGGAAGAAAGGAAATGAAAGTAAGGCAAGAAAAACTTGCTCAAGAAATGCTTAAGACATGCTCAGTATTGATGACATAATAAAGTTTATTTTAAATAATAAATATGGTACTTTTTTCCAAGAATGTTGACTGGGGACTCATGTCTATCTTTCCCAAATCTGTGTGAATAGGACTAAATCTATACAAAATCTATGACAGTACAGACAATTCATGTATGTTTGTGTGTTGTGGCAGTAACATCGGGGGAGATACTAACGTTCATATATTTTGGTAAATTTCTGAAAGAATAAAACATATTAGTTCACACAGAACAGAGATTAGGAAGCCACAGCCTGGAATGTGCTCTGGAGGAAGCTGCAGCCAAGATGATTATGCTCAGAAGAGGTAGACATGGAGTTTTGCTAGGACATGGAAGAAATCAAGGTAGTTAATTCATAGTCTATCTAGTGAGGAAAGATAGTTTTGCCCTGTATTTGTATCTCAATCTCATATTATCAGCACAGATGATTTTTGTACGCAGTTTAAAAAACAAAGCAAGCATTTGAAAAATTGAAATAGCTACCTGGGGAGATAGGTTCTTTATGAATGTAATCATGTGTTATTTGAAAGCTCTCCTCATTTTGCCTCAGAAACAAGGGAAAAGAGCTTTGCTGTAGGTACATACTATCCATGTGTGTTAAAGTAAATCCAACTACTTGCTTCATTTGCACAAAACTCTAGTCAGACATGCCATTGGGATGCAGATTTGTTTAGAGCCATATCTGTTTTTTGTTTGTTTATACGAGAATTCAGACAGTTGTTTCTGGAATCAAAAACATAAAACAAAATGACCAAAAACAAACAAAATGATCAAACTCAATGAAGTAAAAGTAATTAAAGATGTAAGATAATATTTTAAGAATTCTTGAATAAAATATTCTCAAATAAATTTAAGATGATTCCATACTCAGTAATCATGAGGAAGCATGCTGAAAGAGATTACAAAACAATAAAAGTTTATAAAAATGTAATAAATGAAATTATAAGTCATAAAAGAATTACTGACAAATAAAGTAAAAACATAATGTGGAATATAAAATAAATACATGGATTAAAAAATAGAATAAGTTTAAAATACATATATAAATAGGTCAGTCCAGTGGCTTATCTCCTATTTAATGGAAGTTTTCAAATGAAAAGTAAAAGAGAGGAGAAAAATATCAAATAAATAAAGGAAAAATGTTCCATGTGTGAATACTAACATATTAGTATTCAACAGGGTATATGTAAAATGAAAAGTGCACAGGAAGATATATCCAAAATAAACTGTGGAACTCCACTAATAAAGAAATAATCCTAAAGGTTTCCAAGATACACAATACAGAATAACTTTAAAAATACTACCCAATGACATTGGCTCATGAGCAATACTGAACAATAAAATAAAATGTAGCAAAATGTTTTAAATATTTGAAGGGAAATAATCTGTGCTTAGATTTATTCCTCAAATAGCACATTAACTTTTTAAATGAATGGGCAACATAAAGAGATTTTTAAAATAGTCAAGAATTCAGTTTATATGCCATCCATCATTTGTGTATAAAGGAATAACTTCATAAAGATTTTTAGAAAGAAAAAGAAAGTGAATTTAGATTCTATGGCTAAAACTCAGTAAAAAGAAATATAAGGATGATAATCTGTGCAGCAACTTGTCTGTATTATAACAGGAATCCACAGAGATTTAAAAATGTTGTCACAAAGAAAGCGAATTCACTTTTTAAAATAATATGATTAAGAGGGCCAAAAGTATATTGTTTGGGGCAAGTAAGCATATATTTTCTTTACTAGGAAAAACACAGGTGTTGAAAATCTTAAAATATAAACACACCAAACAGAATGTGTCCTATAAGATCAAGTTTCAAATACAAAAGCAAATTAAAACAAAATATTAAAGATACCGATATGATTTATGAAAAGAAAATTGATTTGAAATGATTTTCTAGAACAATTTTCCTTAGAGGAACAGAAGACTAAAATGACACATGATTGCTTTTCTTTCTTTATGAGTCTAGCAAGCAAGTGATAAGCACAAATTATTTAATGAATTTAATGGAACTATCAGAAAAATACCTGCGCGCTTTGTGAATTAATCGAGGTATAAAGACAAAGGCATGTGCTCCACATTCAGGAGCTTAAAGGTCTTAAAATTTAAACTTTTACTTTATAGGCTAACCAACCTAAATTGGCAGGCCTCTAATTTATGACTGCCGTTTTGTACTGCAGATGAAAATAGCGACATGAAAATCATAACAAGAGTATTATTAAGGGTGTTCAATTTTATCAATTAATCAGTGGAAAAAGCAGAAGAGAAATTTACTAAATGAAAAGAATCTTAAAAACTATAAACTTTGACAGTGTTGAAGTAGTCATGTAGATAACAGTTGAAAGAAAAAAGGGAAACCACTAGAAGTTGATGTAGTACAGTTTTAATTTCCTTATTTCATATCGCATAGATAAATGATTGATTTTAAAATTGATGAGAAAAAAATTATAGTTTTAAGTTTACTACTTTAAGATTTAAGGGTCACAGTAGAAGGGACAGCTGACTTGAATGAGTGATTGAGTACCTATTCAAATCCCTCTACCATAAAAACAGAAATTGTGAAGTAGTGATTGATTAGAGGGCTTAAACTAAATACTTGAACAAACCCTTTAAAAAAAATTACTGAAAAAATATTTTAAAATACAGTTTTATAAATGTCAATGAGCTCATAAAATTTAAGAAATTCTCAAGCTAGTTAGTTCTAACAGAAATTGGGAACTGAGGAAAGTAAACAGAGCACTGAAAAGGGTCATAAGGGCATTTCTCAGTCATTAAAAATAAAAAAAAAAATCAGGGTTTCAGATTTGAACAGTTATCATAGTTTACAATTCAAAAAATAAAATCCCAAGTCGAGCTGTATGTGAGTTGAATACAACATTTTACCCTGTAAAACAACTTGTAGTTTAAGGGTAAACAAAAATAACTCCCCACACCCTTGAGAGAGAAATTATCTTAGGTTTGATGAGAAAGTGGGGGAAATAAGGCAAACTATATTCCCGAATAATTGTAAGCATAAAGTAGTCCTCACTTAGCTTTGCCCTTGTCCAAAATTATCAAACAAAAAAAAACGAGGTTATATTTATTCCTAAGAGAGGCATTAGTTAATCACTGTATATAATTATTAGTTCTTTATAAAAGCCTTTACTTTGTGTCAGGTTAAAATTAATATCACAAATAAATTTTCAATTAAAATTAACTCACAGTAACAGTTGTTAAATACAAAAAAAAAGAATGCACCATGACTAAAAACCAACAGAATGAGTGCTGCAAAGACTTTGGATACAAAGATTTAAAGATATATAAAATAAAATTAAAAATAACCGATTACTATTTTGAAGACAAAACATACATGTTTTAAAATACATGAGGAGAAATAGAAACTACATTGAATTAGTCAAACAGAAAATGAACTCTTATTAGGACTTTTAGAAATAAAATATTGAATAATTGAAATTTGAAATCAATACAGAAGCTTCAGGACAGTTTAACTGATAAATTGAGAAATATATTTGAAGAAGTGTTTATCGAATGCAATACAGATATTCAAAGAAATGGAGTATATGGCACAGAAGTTAAAGATATGGAGGGATAGTTTGTAATAATGTAATATAAGTCTAATTGGAATTCCCTAAAGAAAGGAAGTAAAAAATGAACAGAGTTTATATTAGAAAATTAATAGTGGAAATATATCTAGAAAATGTGAAAGAGATCAAACATCCAAGTAACTAAAAGAAATAAAGAGAAATACACATATAGAGTTGTTTTAATATTTAATATTTTATATGTTTAATGTTTAAATGTATATTTATGGACATTAAGTTAATTTTATGTTTTTAATATTTATGTTTTACATCAATTTACATGTTATATTTAATATCTATATTCATATTAACATCTGTATTTTATTTTATATATTTTTTATCTGTAATCTATCTGTGCTTTCATATCTACCTGTTTTTAATTTTATTTTTACATTATATTTGTGCATTATAATATAGTATATGTTATTTATTTTTAATATCTTCATTTGTATCATCTATATTTAATATTTATATATATTTACATTATTCTGAATGTAAACATTTGGCATCTGAAGTGGAGCAGACTTTCGTTTACTTATAGCTAAAAATGACAGGGATTTTTCAAGTTCAATTTTCACCTCCTGTGGTGATTCAGTGAGAGCCAGATGAGATGTCACCTTTATACACCAGAGTGTACAGTGGGAAACAAATCCAGAAAATATGAATCTAGGTGGTTATATAGAAGAGAGACACCAGTGCTTCTCACCCATCTCTCTTGAGAGATAGAGAGAAACCTTTTGTTATCTACTGTAAGCTAGTTCTCACTGAGAATATAAAGGGGAAGTATCTTGGGACCTCACCAAGAAATGTAAATATATATCTCCAGGGAGAAACTGAGACCAGGGTCTCCTGTTGCAGTGCAACTCATAACTATCTTTAAAAGCATCCTGCTATCAGGCTATCAGAATTGTATCGCTCTATGAGACTATCAGTTTCTGTGAGATTCAAAAAGACCATGTAAAAAGACAGCTGAATTCCTTTGTCATATACCCATGTCATTTGTCACAATCATTTTTATGTTTAATGAATTCTCTGCTTTGAAGTGATATTAAGCAGTATTTCACACTGATGAATCTAACACTATAAACTTTCAGAGTGCAGTGCCATATCTGAAATATATGTATTGATTCCATTTAAGATAAATCACTGTTCCTTCTATACTGGAAGGAATCAGACACAATTAACTTGCCACCAAGTGTCTAGGCAGTCTCCTCAAGGGTTGTTTTCTATTTGGCAGATTGGACTTTTGGCAGCACCAGTAGCTAAATTGACCTTGGTGAAAAGGAATTGATGCCATTGGAACCATTTATAAGCTTCAATGACTGTCACCATAGCTACTTCATTTATCTGGGACAATGAATGCCAGATGACTGAGACCAGATGAAATCATCTAGCTGAGGCATTTAGTCGGTCTGGTTGTTTAGTACCTCTTTCATGGTAGACAATCTATTATGGAGGTTCATACAAAATACAAAGTTCTTCTTCACTATCTTAAGTCCACCCATAAATCTCTTATGCAAACCTCCTTATGCCTTTTAACTTTTAATTGTTCTTCTTACCAGCTCCTGACCAACCAACCAAAACATTTGCCATTACTCTTAAATCTATGTATATTTTGATCATAGGCCATTTTTTTTTTTTTTTTTTTTTTTTTTTTTACTTGGAGTGAATGAATAGGTATGTTCCTCAAAGTTCTGCCCTCTGGGCACTTTTTCCTCATTTCTCTGTTTTATGTCATATCAGCTTCACTATGTCCCTGAGCAGGTCTGTAGGACAATATAATTGCATATCAGACACAAATTGTACTAACTCATTGGAGAACCATATTCTTCCTCTTTCAGCTCATTGTAAGAGAACAACACAGGCCAATAGATGTGATCAGATGGAGAGACATCAGTTAATCATGTGTGGATGACATGTTGTTGGAGAACTGGTTTGTTCAGCTCGTTTGTGCCCTCTGGACCAGTTTATGTCTGATCCAGGATCTACCACTTTAACATTATAGTGGATTTCTGTTGGATTGCATTTATATCACCACTGTTCTAATATATCTCAGTATTATTTCATCGTGAGTCAAAGAGAATCCTTTGCATAATTACTAGATCTGGTTATATGGTCACTCTTATCTCATGGTCACATATCTAATATCTAAAAAGCCTTATAACTCTTTAGAGACTCTCCTTCCAACAGCATTAGTCCATAACCATGGAACGTGGGGCTCCCCTTAGGATTATCCATAGGTGCCACACACAGCATCTTGTTCCACAGCAGATGGCCCATGTAGAATGCTACTTGCAGTGTAACCTGGATGTGTTACAATGGCCTTTGCTATTGTCTGGGCTTTTTATAGGATTCATCTTCTACTTTCTGGAGAGCATGTGTCCTCCTAAAACTCCCAGCGTACTTTCTACTTCTTGCTTATGTGTTCTGGTTTACATGATGCAATCAGTGCAGTACACCAATGTGGCATTCCAAGAGTATTGAGTTGGATGTGGTCTCTTCAGAATATATTATGATAGAGGGTATAAGACTGAACATAATTTTGAGACAAGGCCAAAAATGTATTCTACTGTTGACTCTGTGTGAATGTAAACTATTTCTGACTCTCTTTTTAATAAGAATATAAAAGTCCTTCCTGATGTAAAAGAACAAATTTTCCAAGTGAATGGTCACATACTATGTATATGAGGCTATATTCATCTGCTCTGTCATAAAAAAAAAATCCTACAGAAAACTCAAGTTGAGGCTACTACTTGATTGAAGAGGTACAGTCAAATATCATCTACCAGAATCTATTTCTTCAAGGGTCAGAAAGATAAAAACTATCACCTCAGCATGACCTAAGACTATAAGGGAACACTAAACTCTGCCATTGCCATGTGATGTGATACTGTTTTAGATTTAGCATCTTACCTAAGTTTTGGGAGGTGGCCAGTTCAGGGGTTTCTATGATAGGGCTTCTGTAAATGATGAAATATGACAATTCTATTTACACAATAGGAGATGGGTAAATGAGCACAAGGTGCATCTATTGTAGAGTGAATCCACCATGAACAGGACCTGGTTCAGTACCCCACTTACTGTGCATGCCGCATTTGCCCTCAGTCAAATGGAATTGGGGACACTATGTGATAATACTGTGAATCTCTGGGTATAAACATAGAAGTGAACACTTTTCAATAACCATTTAGATGTGTAAATATTTCCTTTCCCACAGTATTCAATGATCAGTGTACATGGCTCCAGGTCCCTTTGGATAAATCCAGGACTTGGAAAATCAATGCCATGTATGGCCATGGTTATTGCAGAGACTCTACTCATGGGAGATCTGGTTTCTCCATTAGTCAATGAGTTCTGGTTTCTAAACTGTCTAGAAATTAGGCTAAGTATCATGATTTTTCATTAGGGATCTGTTCTCAGCCTCCTAACCATCTTATCTTTAATTATTTTGGTTTCTTAATGTGAGAAATCCTCTTGATGACTATCTATTTTTCTTGTCCCTAAGATTTAAGCATTCTAATAACATCTTCAAAGTTTTTGAAACAGCCTTCCTTCCTACTCTTTGATTGACACTCTAATCTTTCTGCTCATTTCTGTCTTTGAACTTAATGTTTCCTCTTAATGGTTAAACCTTGTCTCTTGACCTCCATAAATCTGAGATTATTATCATCATCATTGCTCTACTATGCCTCAGTTATGTAACAATGTCTTCTTTCCTCAGCCCCAGCCTACAAATGGCAGCCACCTCTGAGCTTTCCAACAATGCCAATGCCCCTCTCACCAGTGCGTTGTCTTTCATTTAATAAAGAGACTGTTCACAAGTCTTGCTTCTGAATACAATGGGCTAACAATATGTGTTCAGGCAACATATGACATTTTCAATGTACCATGCCTGCTTCTCTCTAAGCGTAATGATTTCTCCCTTCACCATCTGCCATGCCAGTAACAAATGCCAGGTCAAGCATTTCTATTTCACTTAGTGGGGCCATTATTTTTTCATGCTTCCAAGAGCCAAATAATGATATCACATTAGTCCTTGCCAGGGTTTTACTTCATGTATCATTGGGCACTGCTGCCATTTTGAAAAAGCTCTCCCTTTCAACATAATACCTCATCTGATTTGATCGATTTGTTTCCTCAGGATCTCGACATTTTTCTGACTCCTGCTGGATGGATTCTGTAGTATCATCTATGTATAGTCCTTTTATTCCTTAGCAGGGCCATACTACATTGTGATTTGACCTTAGTTATTGATCTGGCAGCCAGGAGATGGGGAGGTTAGGGATAATCCTGAAGAGGGCACGTATTGATATTCAAGAGAGAAGACTTTGTCAAAATAGGGGCACAGGGGGCATTTCTGCATGCCCAAAGAGTAAAGAAAGGTCTTGGGTTTTGTCCCAAGTCTCAGGGTCTCATTTTTTCTCAAGCAGGACCATGACCTATTAAAAATTCAACCATCACTTATATTCTTTTACCCATATAATTAATTCCTAAGTCTTTGAGTTTATTTGCATTGCTCTCTGGCTAATCAAAATGAAAATTTCATTAACTGTGTCAAAAAAAACAGACCCTCTGACTCTCATACTGGGCTTCATCTGATAATTAATCATCTTCAGCTATATATTGTCATTTTCAGCACATAAATAGTACTCAGCAACATTTAGCAGTAGCCATCAAATTTCATTGTCTTTATAAATACTACTTCCCTGAACCTATTATTTGACTTGGATATTTCACCTGTTTTGGCTTTAAATTGTGTCAACTTAGGGCTGAACTGTTTCTCAGAACTCCCTTCCCTATATATTTCTGGCTGGAGTGCGCCACAAGAGACATTTTTGTGGGAGGTTTTGAAGGGCGGGAATGAAATGTTCTTGTAGTTGTTGTTTGCTTTCTTTCAAAAATTTAGTGAAGATGTTTTTGTAACTCACACATGTCACTTATCTGCTGGCTTACTTTATTGGCATGGGACACCATTCATGCCTATAAATACTTTTCCTTACCCTAGATCCTCTCCTTCAGCTTCTCTGACTCCTGGGCCAGGTGCACAATTAGTTCTGTGACAAGGGGTGCCAGCTTTTTCTGTAGAAAACTCACATCACCAATAACAGAATTAGAAATAGCTGTCATTTGTTCTAGTCTGTTAGTCTCCTGAATTTCAGCTCTTATTTATCCTCTAAGTGCCTGCCCTGTGGACATGTCAAATATAAACACAATAGTTTACAGAGACAATTGTGTAAGATCAAATCTCTGTAGGATGTTCCTTATATATAACATCTAGTTGTTCTTCTTCGATTAAATCCTGACTGATAAAGTGCTCACCAGTGCCGTTATCCCATTCCAGTTTACCACAGTAAAACTTTTAATAGTGCCATTACTGCAGAATGCCACAAGCTATTAGTGATGAGGACCTACTTTGTATTCCACCAGCAGGAGAGATGTAGTTCCAAAATTCCATAGATCTGCTTCATTATACGATTCATGGTCCCCACTGTCTCATGTCAAGTATCCTCAGAAACAGACTCTGAGACAGACAATAGCTTATAAAAATTTTATTGAAGAGTGTTTGCAAGAATATCATTACAAGACAGGACTGGGCAGAAGAAACATTTTATCTGGATTGAGATTGCAACAGAGGGCTTAACTTATTCCACAAGAGATCTGGAGCTGGGATGGCTCTTCAAGAATGGTGTCTGAGACTTTTCCCTGCTTGCAAGTTACCCTTCCACGGTTGTATGGATGCTGAATGAAGACATGAGACTCCTGGGCCAGAGGCTTATAATGAGCAGCATGAGTATCCAGCATATGTGTGTCAGTTGCCCTGGACACCAAATTCCACAGGGGCAGTGTCATGAGCAAAGAGGAATGGTTCCACACACAGTGGTGCAGAAGAGAAACCCTCAACTTAAGGAAGTCAGATCTTTTATAATGGCAATACACATACCTGCAATTGTTCCTGCAGTAGATCCTATCTCTATCTTCCAAGACTTTAAGAAAACCTTCCCTTTTTTCCAAAGAGATTTCCTATCTCCATTTCCCAAGTCAGTTTACTATACACGCATACTTAGTCAGTGAGTGCCTCTGCTTGAAAGACATTCAGAAATCAGAAAAGGCTATGGAAAATTGTCTTGCAACACAAAGTTGTCATAGATATAGGGGCTGGCTTTTGAACCAGCTGGTCACTGGATACAGACTAAGTCAAAATCCAGAAAGAAATTTGGCTGTGAGTCATTGGCAGACAACAGTTGTGGTGCTGAGAGAAAGAGTGATTCAGTCTGGTGGCTGGAGGGTCTATCACAGCATGGACTACACGTGTCACGACATTGTTTACATGATGAGAATATGTCACTTTACAAACCATTGTCATCTTCTCTGATCCTGTGAGACTTTAACCAATGTTGGCACAGATACGTTACCTGAAGTTTTCTTGTAATTTAACTTCTTAATTTTATCCCTCATATCTTCATTTTTATCCTACTTACAATTCAAATCCACACTATTTCATTTCTAGATATTTACTTAGTCTTCCCTGCTCTGTCTTTTTATTATGATAGTATGTAAGTTGTTAGAATAAACATTCTCTTCTTTTCTGCATCAAATAAACAGATGGCTGTTCCAAGACTGTGAAATATGAGAATAATTAAATGAATTCTGAGATAGTCATGCATGTACTTTTATTTGCCACCATAAGATAACTTTATCAATACCTATAAATATACCTGACTTTTAAAATAATGTATACTTATTTTCATTGGTCAAATAGCTTAATCTAAACCATACAATAGGATTTTACTCTGTTACAGGATTTTCTCACTGCAGTTAGGAGACAAAAATTCCTGAGGATCCAAAATAAGTGTTTTTTAAAAACTTGAGAAATTTTTATTGCTCACGATTCCAATCAGCATCATGGAAGCAGGGTTTTCAATTTTATAATTAGCTATTGCCAAACCTGGTTGAACATTTAAATTATCATGGAGATTTTGAAAAAATATCTCCAAATCAATATAAATTGAATTCCACATATCACAAAAAAAGAGCCTCTGATCAGACCTAGGAGTGGGTTTTGGAAAACTTTTTCAATTTATTCTAATCATCAGTCAAGTTTGGAAATATCAAACCACAGCAATCAATCAAACTCTTATATAATCTATCAAAGCACATAGGATAATATTAAGTCTCTATATCACAAAGGATATCATAACATTCAAATCAAAAAGAATGTCTGCAGATTTTTTCTTTGTTATTAGCTTGAAAATGGTATTAACGATCATAAAACTTTTTGCCAAACTTTATCTAGAGAAATCTCATCATGGCCAAAGGGAAGGTACATCCTAACCATTCCTCAATTGTATTGAACAGACAGAAGAAAAAAATGAAAAGGCCTTAGATTTTATTAAGTTGACAAATGTGGATAATTGTGAAATAGCAATATTTAAAATATTGGTAATTTTTTGTTTATTAGAGAAAAGCTGTTGAAATATATGTAATGCTCAAAATGAATTCATATTTGCTTTACTCTTAAGTATATTATGATTATGTGTTATAATACATTATTTACATTAATAATGTTTAAAATATAACTAAATGAAAAATAGTTTTATTGTGCACCTACTGCTTTAGTTGCTGTCAGTACAACTTGAAATATGATAAAATTTGAAAGTCCCCACATCTATGGGGATACAGAAAAGAAGTTTTTCTTTTTCTTTCTTTCTTTCTTTCTTTCTTTCTTTCTTTCTTTCTTTCTTTCTTTCTTTCTTTCTTTTTTTTTTTAATGTTCAGGAACTACCTTGCATTAGTGCTTTTTTCATCTCCTCGTTTAATTTAACTTAGATCCTCCAAGTGTCACCCACTGTCTCAGATCAGGTTTCCTCAGAACCAGACTCAGAAAGACAATTGCTTGCAGAAATTTTATTGAAGAGTATCTTCGCCAACCTCACTATTAAGGAATGGGGGAATCAGTGATTTGTTTCAATTTGTTTCTCTATGCTATAGGTAATAGTAAAATAAATAAATTTAGCCTGGAATTGTGCATGTAGAATAAATATGATCCTATATAAAGTAAAAAAGTCAGAGTCAATATTCTTTCTATCCTTTGGTTTCTTTGTCATGCATATAATTATATATTTTAATATATTTTTATTATATTTAAAAACTAGCTCTCTAAAAATTACTAGCATGCAGGGTTTATTTTTTTAGAAAATTAGACTGAAAAGTAAAGCGAATGCGCATATAAATGAATCAATAACCTAATTGTTTGATTTTATTATACATCTTCTATAAAGTAGATCTTTTTATTATTTGAGATATAAGATATTAATTTTGTCCATTTACCAGAGGTAATGTTTAATTGATTAAGCAAATTCAAATACCTGCTTTAATTTTTACCAGAATACATACATTTTGTACCAAAGACTTTATTAAATACTGTAAAAAAATTTCAAAATCAGAATTTTATATTTTAAAAATAAGAAACATTTAAACAATTTGAGAAAACGAGAAATTGCAAAAATATATTATTATCTAAGATCGTACATCCTAAGCCAATATCACTTATAACTTTAGTACAGCTTTTCAGTGGATATTGAAAAATTATAAGAATTAAAAAATGAGAAATTTATATTCGCATATCTCTGAGTTAATGAGCATGTAAGTTCAGATACAAGAGTAACATATGCTATAATCAGAGAATCTTAATTCAGTATTTGAAGTCATTGGCAGAAAAACATTTTTGAACTGATTAAATGTAGACTATTTGTTAAGACAGTTATTCTATTACAAGCCTCCTTGCTTGGGTCAGAAGTGAAGGACTGTTCAGACTTAGTGGTGTAAGACAACACTGCCCCCTAGAGGTTTTCTGAATATTCCCAGTAGATAAGGTTCCTATTTGTCGAGAAAGGCTCAAGAAATTTCTCACTGCTAAGCAATGTTAAGGAACATAGCAAATGGATGTGTAGACGTTTCTTTCGAGTGATGCGCATAAGATTTGAGAATCCTATGTAAAAATAAGTGGGAATATGTTAGCAACTGGAGTGATGACGTGCATTGACAAATCTGTGGTGTCTAAAACAGCTCTGGTGATAGTTGGGGCAGGTTTGAACGTCAGAAAGGAGTAGCTCATGCATGGTGTGGAACTGGCCTTCGAAATCACTCTCTGTAAAGACTGCACTCTGTAAAGAAGAAGGCTGTTCCATGAAGGAAAAATTCTCCTAACTATGGGAAGCTATTACATTTGAAAGCCAATGAAGGATTTTTAAGAAGACAATGATATGACATAATTTATATAATAAAATAATAATACAGACTGTGTTATTTGGAGAAGATATTACAGTGAGGCAAGGACAACAGTGAAAAAAACTTTTTAGATGACTATTAAAGCCTCCAAATCAGGCAGCTTGAACTAGGCTAGTGGGGTTAGAAAGAAGTAGATAGTTTCAAATATATATTTATATATCTTTATATATAAATATGTATGTTTATATAAATATAATATAATATGACATATATATATATATATATATATATATATATATATATGAGAGAGAGACTGTGGGATGGAAGGCTTAGCTTATGATTCAAAAGACCTGAGCTCTAGATATAATAACTTCCAAAAAAAGTCACAGACTTGGTTCATAAAAAATAAATAAAACAAATGACAAATTAATTGATAAATTAAATTATTAGTAGGAAATATATAGTTAGTTTATGATCAGTATTATTCTATTAAATTTTGTTATTTAATAACAATAATAATGTAAAAGTAATCTGGATATGTGAGGTGAAAAAATAAACATATGAAATAAAACTATAGTGTATTTGAAATAAAGATAATTCTTCAAATAAATGGTGAAAACTTAACGTGTCTTAGCATTTATAGCCAGCTACCACATTTTCTTTTTTAAATAAATATTTGATTTTTCAATATATACAGTCATACAGTGTTCTTTTTTATAAACGCCCTAAAAATTAACCTCACCTGGATGATTGAGCTCAACATTAACAGTGGTGTCATGTTGATAATAGGTATCCCAGAATAAGATGAGATTTAAAAATTATGTAGAAATCAAAATAATCGGATAGAATAGGAGGTTATCGAATTGTAAAAGTGACTACTATTGAACAATAGCAAATACCACAGAGGAAAAAATGTATAAATTAAGATCGATGTTTCATCATAGCAAAACATCTTAATTGGGGAATTAAAAGTCCAAACATAAGATTACTGAGAAAATTTAAATTAATATTCAATTTCAGACACTTAAATGTATGTTTTTTGAAAAATGACAACATCAGAATTTTGGAAGGGAATACTTTTGAGACTATGCCTTACTTTGAAAGCTCCCAGAGAAAACACTAAATTAAGAAAAAAAGCAGTGTGCATTCTGTAAACTTATCTGCCATACTTACTTCTAAACACTTTATTTTCCCAGGATAGGATTTTCCAATTTACAGGTGTGTTTGGTTAACTAATATCGTTTCGATCCAACATGTATTCTTCAACACTCTACATGTTTTGTTTTTCTATAGTGGAGGGATGGGGACAATTTTCGTAAATATAGAAGAGAGATCCCTTCACTAACAAATGTGAAACTTCGAATTTGTTTTATTTGATTAAATGTGATTGGTTAAATAATCATTTATTTTCTCTCCTTTCCAAAAATCACCTGAAATGAAAGTAAAATAATGAAAAAGACATAACCCCACAAAGAAAATGAGAGAGAGAGGGAGGGAGAGAAAGCAAGAGAGCCAAAAAGAGGTCTCAAAAAAAATTTTTTTAAGGTGAGAATGGATAAAGAAGTACAGTCATGGGCTTCATAATGACCTTTTGGTCAACGATGGACCACATATAGGATGGTGGACCCATAAGATTGTAATAGAGCTGAAAATTTTCTATCTCCTGGTGATATTGTAACCATCATAACATTGTAGTGCAAGGCATTACTCCCAACTATTAATACTGAATAAGAATATAAAGGAATAAATATTTTTGTACAGCTGTACAATGGGTTTGTGTTTTAAGCTAAATGTAATTACAGAAGAGTAGTAAAGTTTAAAAAAGAATTTAAAAGTTTATAAAGTAAAAATGTGATAGTAAGCTAAGGTCAATTTATTAATAAAGAATTTTTTTTTTTTTTGTAAATTTTGTGTAGTCTAAGCATGCAGTGTACAGTAGTGTCCTAGGTCTTCACATTCACTCACCACTCACTCACCAAGAGCAACTACAAGCTCTATTTATGGTAAGCGCACTATACAGGTGTACTAGTTTTTATCATTTATACTATATTTTTTACTGTAGTTTTTCTATGTTTAGATACACAGATACCACTGTGCTACAACTGCCTACAGTGTTCAATGCAGTAGCATGTTGTATAGGTTTGTAGCATAAGAACAATAAGCTCTACCATACAGGCTAGGTGTGTAATAGGTTAACTATAGCATCTAGGTTTGTGTATGTACCCTCTTTTTGTTTGATGTTCTCACATTGATGAAATCTCCTATCCATGCATTTTTCAGAACATATCTGCATTGTTAAGTGACACATGACTGTGGTGGCATTTGAGTTAATGTGAAGCTGATGCTCAAATACCTGCAGGATAGTGGAAAGCAGATATCAAATCTACTTCTTTGGCAAAATTGTTTTAAAAATTTAAGAAATTGAAGTCATCAAGAGCTTCTAAATTGAGGGTTCATTTAATCAGTGAAAACAAGAGAATTTATTGAAATTCTTTATAAGTAAACTTTAAACTTCTTTGTTCTGTTATCTAACCCTGGCTGAATATAGGGTGGCAGGAAAACAGGAAGGGTTCAGTGTGTAGAATTGCACTTACTTTTCCAGTTTTTAATAGTGCATCTAACTCAAAGAGTTACCAATGCAGCTGAGGTTGAGAGTGGGATATATCAATGAAAACTTAGAAGTGACAGTCTATTTACTGAAGGATAAAACCCCCAAATCCCTTCCAATATTTTATTCCTCATTCATGATAGTCAAGTTTATATACCCCAAATATGAGATTGAAAAATTTCTTTCTTGAGAAATTGCACTATCCAAAGGAAGAGAAATTTAAAGGAATGCCAACAGCTGGGAGTCAAAATAGTGTTACAAGAAATGAGCAATAATATACATACGTATTAATATCAGGGTTTGGCAAACTGTGGTCAGTGGATCCAATTTGACTTACAGCATATTCTTGAGGGGACTCTGAGCTAAGAATTCATTTATACATTTTTAAAGGTTAGAGAAGGAGGAAGAGGGGAAACAAGAGGATTAAGAGGAAATGTCAGAGACTATATGTGGCCAGTAAAACCTAAAATACCATTAACTGATAATTTACAGAAAATATTTGCTGATCCTTGATGTATATGAACACTGTCTTTGGTCATAATATGATCCAAATAGATCTGCAGTTTCTGGGCGTATTACAAAATAGAACATTGACCTGTTTCACCTATCGTAGTAATGCTAATTTGGTCTAATGAACAAAAAGTGGCTACTGGTTGGAGGACTTCATGTGTCAGAAATGCTTTGGAAAGTACTAGAAAGAGCCCGTGAAGTTTGTTTTTATTTTTAGGCTCCAAGCATATAGTTTTTGCTATGACTTTATCTACAAAGTCAAAGACAAATTTTTGCATCCTACAATTCTTACCATATTGAAGGAAGCACAGTACATGGCAGACCTCTTCAGGTTTGGAGGCAGCATATATTTCATAGCTAGGAATACCACTCCAGACTATATACCCATTTGAGAAAAAGGCTTACAGCTTTGCATGGGACTAAGATCCTGAAAGTATGAACTGTGGTGCAAGTGTTTCTGCCTCTTGGGTCATAGAAATATAGCAGATCTCATTCTGTTGAAGTTATCAGTGGTGGAGAAAGGTGCCATGTAGCATTAGAATCAAATCTTAGTTGAAAAATTGCAACTAAGTCCCAGGAGTTATAAAGCAAGGACATGCCATCAGCAACAGAGAACCACAAGCCTTTTGAAAAAGAACTCCTGATATACTACTGGGCACTGATAAATATCTATTGTCCTTGACATTAACTACACTGGCAGGAATATCCTTGGTCCCATTAGTCTCCCACTTCTATATCTGCCTTCAGGAATAGAGGCCCAGAGAATCCTAGAAGATTACTCCATTATACTCAACATATATGGAAAAGTACATCCAAATGACAGAAGGGATGAACAGTAACAGAGCATTTCTGCCAAATATCCCTACAAGGAAGAACTTGCTGCCTACTTGAGGGATTGTATTTAGCAGGCAACCTGAAGGTATCAGGTCATCAACATATGCCCGAAATGCAGAGCTTCCATGCTCATTTCTAGGGCAACTTACATATTGTGACTACACGAGATAGGGGTATAATGCTAAAAAGTTTTGGTCCAGTATAGAATAACTGCAATGGCAATACCGACTTTAGAACTGCATGAAGAATGGCTGAGGCTATGTTGAGCTTGCGTCACAATAATGTTTTTTTCTTTACCCAATGCAATTTTTTGTGTAATTTAATTTCTACATTAGATCAAGGATTTTTTTTTTTTTTTTTTCAAATTAAGCTCATGGTACAAAATGCTTGGAACACAGGCAAATATTTAAATTTTAGCATGCAGAATAATTATTTTGGTTATGCTCTTATCTTGTTAATGTATAACTCTAGTAACTGATTGGAGAATATGGGTGACATTTTGAATACTGTAAAATCAATTAAGATAGCTGTTTCACTCACTTCAGAATATCCTGTGACATTATTATTACAACTCTGTATAGGTGAATTTTTATTTTATTGTTTCTAAGTGAATTGACATGAGTTAGGAAAATAAATATAAATGATCCATTAGGTTAATAACTAGAAGGAGCAAATTGCAGAGGAATTTTGTCCCACAGAAGGAGAAAACTCTGCTATCATTTGTTCTAAAACAGGGGACAATGTGTTTCCAGTTATATACCTTGGAGAGCTTACTGAGAGGGAGGTACATAGTGGGAGGAACACCCACACACACACCCCAGAGGAAATGTTCTATCTTTCCATCACTAGACTTTCTCTTATATTATTTGTTTTTCCTTCTTGTTTTTTTGTCTTGTTTTTCTTTCTGATCAAACAATTCATATTTAGAAAGCTGAGATTACAATATGGACACAGGGGATAGGAACTAAATGGACCACTTGATCTTCCAGAGTACACACTTCGTGTCACTTGTATACTCATAAAATGGGCTTTATAGCTGTCATGTGTTCCAGCCAAATGCAGGCCTCATGAAATAAAGCGTATTCTTCATATAGGAACATCAACAACTTTAACTGCAGCATATGGCTGGATATATAAATTGGGATCCAGGGATCCTGACTTGCTAATCAAATATCTGTTTTATATCTCCTGTTTTGAATTCTGAATGAAAATTTTACTCTACATGAAGGAGTGCTTATTATAATAATATTCTTCCTTCTATTTGTAATGAGGCAGTAATGCTATATTTCAAAAAATATACTACAATATAAAGAATAAAATTCAGACACTTTTTGCAATTTTTTTGTGTGGAAAAATTACAGAAATAGGGAATAAAAATATTTGCCTGGCTATCAAATTGTTCTTCCTAGGCACATACAAATTTTAATTAGAAATAAATTGATCACATTTTTATAAATTTTTCTAAGGTAAATTTTCCAAAAGCTGTTGAAACAATATAAAATATATTCCACATAATTCTAATAAATTTGTATTATGATTAATTACATTGATTGCAAACTTTAATAAACATATAGTAATGTATTATAATGAGTAGTTTACTTTTATTTGTTAAAAGAAGGAATTACTTTGATTTGGTGTTTTTATTCTTGCTTAGAATACATTTAAACCATATTTTTTTTGCCTCTGAAATAAAATGAAAGTCAAAATTAATATAATATATGCTTGAAAAGTTTTATGTATATATGCACATATATAGCTAATTACTTCTGCTATCCATAATTTTTATTAATTTTAAAGCATAGTAGAGATTTATTGAACAAAAGGAAGAATAACTGTTCAGATTCTATATGTATGAAACCTATTTCATAACTTCTAAAACACTCTTATAAAAACTGCCTTAATATTTAACAATAACAAGGTAGCATTTGGACAATTAATTAATTAACCAGCATAGTCAATTTCCTTTTATAAGCCAATAAAGTTGGAAATAAAGTTAATATGTATTATATATGTATAAATGCATATGAATTCAACTTTCATTTGAAGGTCAAACTCTATATGTAGGTTTTCCACTCATTTCAAATTAGATAGACTGAGCAGCACAGTTAATGATACCAATTAACATTTTTAATGGAAAAATAAGTTCACCCCAAATTTTGAGAAGTACTGAAAAAAACAACTTCTTTTATTGTATGTGTGGGATCTATTATTGTTATAAAGGGTTTATTCTATATTAATCCTTATTCTAAAATATTTTGTACAAAATCATTTAATTCCTCATTTTGACACCCAACTTCCAAATGCTTGGGCAGTATAGCAAAGAAGTTACACGTTGAGTCTATAGAAAAAATAATATCCAAGTGCCCATATGGCAAGAAATAAAATATTAGAAATACAGTTAAATACATCCATATATAGTTCTTTTTCTCATGTCCTCCTTCTTTTCCCAAGGAAAAAAACACTATTTTTAATTTGTCATTTCCAGGCATATCCTTTCATATTAATACATATTTGTATTAACTAAAGTATATATAACATATTTTTACATGTTAATTTGTATTACTGAGAAGTATAGTATGTGAAGAGTGAAATCTTTGATGAATTTTTTACTAATATGCTAGAAGCATCTAGCACATATTAACAGCTCAATAAATATTTGTTGAAGAAAAAATATGTAATTACTGACACATAGGAAACCTAAGGAAATAAACTGAAAACGAGAAATCCACATAGATGATAGATTTCAATTGTACATAGTCTACAAAAATTTTCTTACAAAAGTCACTATCTGACATAGATACTATTTTTTTTTAGAAAATAAAATTTAAAAGATTAATTTGCTTTAGCAGTAAGGTGGATTAAATATTTATGAGTAAATTATGCAAGAATGTGTGGTAACTATATGGAGGAAATTTTCAAACATTTTTTAAAAGTTAGCACTTGCAAAAAAGACATGAATAATTGCGTAGACAAATGGTCAGGAAGACTCAAAATCGTAAAGTTGTCATATTAAGTTTAATTTTAAATTTAAGGTGACCATGGTCAATATATAATAATGTTAATTTTTCCCAAAACTAAAAATATGAATCTAATTTTGTATGCTCAATTAAACATATATTTATATCCAGGGAAACTAACCACAAAACACAAGCTCTTCCAGATATTAAATTGTATGATAAAACACCAATTAGTAAACCATGTCTCTCTACTTCATGAATGCACTATTTAACAGAACAACTATAATGTCTAAGAGCTGATCCAAAGCCATGGTTGAGATTAGTATACAAAATTGGTGGCATTACAGATCAGTAAAATAGAATAAGACACCAGATGATTTACAGACAATAAAAGAGCCAAATGAAACTAAGTCAAGTTCAAAGAGTTCTAGGATTTATATTTACATTTATATTTATATCTATATTTAGAGCAGGATTAACTCTAAATATATCAAATGCCTAAAAATAAAACATGAACAAAAGATGTGAAAATTTTTATTATTCATTCTGAGTTGCCATATCCCTTAATCCTTACAGCATGCAAGATGTCAAAGAAAAGGTGCACCTGACAGAGTTAAGCAGAAACAAACAAAAGATCACATTGCATAATCTAATTAAGTGCAAATTTTGTTGTCAATCATAAATCAGTAAAACTCTGGATAAAAATGACTATTTCAATAAGAGAGTGAGATGGAATTCAACTCTGACAAAATTAAAAGCAGGGGAGTTTCTTAGTGCTGGGGTGAGCTAGTGGAGGCTTTTCCCTAGAGGACATTAAAGGGAAGTTAGTCAATGTGACTAGGCTATCTGTATCTGCTGATTGGTGTTTAATGAAGTTAAATTTCTACCCTATCAGAAAGAGTAGGAGAGAAGGGTGCTATCATTCTTGATGATTAGATTTTAAAAGTGTGGCTCCCAGGTCTTGGAGAAAGAGGCTGGGAGATTTACATCTCAAAAAGTGAGAGAAAGAATTTGAAATTTTAAGTTTTCTAAAGCAAATGCTCTATAAAAACGGGAGATCACAGGCCTACAGTCAGGAAGAAATGTGTCTTAAGTTTAGTGAAGCTGAAGGAAAAGTTAAGGCCATCTTGGTCAATGATAAGTCAGTCAGCTTCTGTGAATACAGCCAAAAAGCAAGCTTTATTTCTTCTCATGGTACTGCTATGGAGCGTTGCATAATGTGATTAATAACAAACAAACAAACAAACAAACAAACAAAAACAAACATGAATTCCAGGTTCTCCTCTGTTGCCAAGATTTCTTCTATTATATCTATGAATTTATAATTCAGTGTTTAGGATTATAATTTTCTGTCATTGTTTTAAAGCCTCCCAGCCAATGTGTGATGCTATGTTGAGAAAAGTAAATCTATCTTGCTGGAAATAAGAATTTAATCATACTATCTTTTTCTCAAAGAACACTCTTATGTAGTTAGCTCCCCCATAGCATACTATCAATTAAAATCTACAAGCATCTTACATAGTAAAAAAATAAAACTATCTATTTTTATTTGTCAAAATAGCATTAGGTTTGATAGGCCTAACTCAATGTATTCAACTGAATACCTCTTTTTAGAGATTTTTGGCAAACAATGTTGACCATAAATAAACTTTTTGCGCATGATTTCTCTTGCTTGGAATGATCTTCCATATATTCCCTGCTTTTGAAATGCCACCATCATGTAAACTAACATTTTGTCCATTCTTTTATCATTCTGAGTATACTATATTATAATGTATACACTGAACTTTTCATCTCTCTTCTTTTTTAACTTTACATGTTAATATTACCATTATAAAATATTTTTACATTTTTATTTTTTTAAATACAGTGCTTAATTTAGAGTGCCCCTTGTATGCACTTTCAACGAATACATAGGGTATTATGTATAACAAACATCTTAATAATTTCCCACTTGTTTTCATTACTTATAATTTTGTAAACCTTTTAAGCCTACACTAAGTTTATTCACCTGAAATTGTTTAACTTGAGCTTCTCAATACTAGAATAGATGTGAATCTGTACGGGGAGGAAAACAAACAAACAAGTAAAAATAACAAAACAAATTAAACAATTTGACAATTGAACTATGTATGAATGAAGATGTATTCTAAATGGAGAGATCAAAAAGATTTCTGGCAGATAAGGCAATCAGCCATGTTGATTTTAGTTTTACTAGATTAATTTGGTGACATCTATATAAAAACATTCTCTGATTTAAATTTGCAGTATGTGATTTCTGTAGAATTCTGGGTTATTTCAATGCCTGTTTCCCTGTTTGAACCATAGAAAAAGCTAATGTTACATGATTAAATAGTAAACAATATGTAAAATATCGCATCAGAGGATTTTGAAAATTTTTTCTGTACCAATTTTTTGTTACATTTTATATAATTTAGTTTTAGAATGCACAAACATTTTTTGAATTTGGAAAAAGTCATTTTGGATTAAAAAATAAAAGCTAGAATAATATTGAATGTAGTGAAACTCGAGAGGAAAAGTTGATTGGTAGTGGAGGAAAAATCACATATCAAGTCCATTCAAGCAAACATTATTTTATAAAGATAAACTGCATTTATCATTTTATTTATGGATTTTCATTGATTTGTTGATGAACAATAAAATTAACATTACTTTTCATAGAACTGTCTAGTGAGAGAGATATTTATAGTTTTTATAGCACAGTGAAGGAATTTCTGGTGCATGAATCAAATCTACAAACACAAATATTTATAGTAATTTTCACATTATATTAGTAAAGTTTTTATATTATAGTATGTAATTAATTGAGTGTAAACCTTGCAACTTTTCAAATTTGAAAAGCTAAAACTTAAAATAAGTACTAAGTAAAAATAAATATTTTAGTATAGTTTTCTTCATCAAGTGTACAATTTGTACACATAATCTTATAATTATTACAAAATTTCCAAATATATCTGTGCATGTAGTTATATGTGTGTGTTTGCATGCATATGAGGGCAAATGGTAATATTTGGATTACTTATATATACATTTTATATTTCACTTTTTCCATTTTAATTTATGTTTTAAGAAAAATGTTATATTTTATACATTTTAAAATTTTCCTTTGTTTTAGTCTATTTTGTCTGATACAAGTATTGCTCTCTCAACTTTTGTTTTTGTTTCCATTTGCATGAAATAACTTTTTCTATTCCTTTCTTTCAGTTTATGTGTGTCTATCTAAAGTGAGTCTCTTATAGGCAGCATATGTGAGGATCTTGTTTTCTTATTCATTAAGCTACCCTATGTCTTTTGATTGGAGCATTTAATTCATTTACATGCAAATTGATTATTGATAGGCACATAGTTATTAGGCCATTTTATTATTCATATTTATGTCTTTTTCTTCTTCTTATAAAAGTTTCTTTAATGTTTCTTGTAATACTGGCTTGGAGACGATGTATTACTTTAACTTTCCTGTATAGAAAGCTCTTTATCTCACCTTCAACTTAATGATAAACTTTCTGGGTAAAGTAGTCTTGGTTGTAGATCCTTGCTTTTTATCACTTTAAATATTTTGTGCCCATCCCTTCTGGCCTACAAAGTTTTGGTTAAGAAATCGACTGACATTCTTTATTTTTTTTCTCTCTTTAAATTTATTTTATTAGTTGCAAGCATACAGTACATTGGTTAGGCATTTATATAGCTTATAAAACGATCCCCCTAATTGCTCTTTCTCTCCTCTGGCTCTACATCTAGCCATTACATTAATGCTAACTGTATTGCCTATGCTGTGCTCCCCATCCTTGTGACCATCTACCAACTACTAATTTGCACTTCTTTAACCCTTCACCTCATTTCTCCATTTCCCTAACTCCTCTCCCTTTTGGCCCTCACCAGATTGTCCTCTATATTTGTGAGTCTGTTTTTGATTAGCTTGTTCGTTCTGTTTCTTAGATTCTGCCTATAAGTACAATTATATGGTATTTATCTTTGTCTGACTTATTTCCCTCTCATCTGACATTCTTGAATGGGAGTTCCCTTGTAACTAGCTGGCTCTGTCTTGCTGCTTTTAGGTTCTCTCTTTTCCTTTAACCTTTGCCATTTCAGTTATGAGTCTCGACTTCAGTCTATATGGGTTCATCTTGTTTGGAACTCTATGCTTCCTGGACTTGTGTGTTTATTTCCTTCACTGAGTTAGGGAAGTTTTCCATCATTGTTTCTTCAAATATGTTCTCAATCCCTTGCTTTCTCTCTCCCCCTCTGGTACCCCTCTGATACAAATGTTATTATACTTGATGTTATCTCAGAGGTTCCTTAAACTTTCCTCTTTTTTTTTTTTTTTCAATTCTTTTTTTTTTTCTTTTTTTTTGCTGTTCTGATTGGGTGTTTTCTGCTATCTTGCCTTTAAAACTGCTGATTTGATCCTCTGATTCATCTAATCTCATGTTGATTCCTTCTAGTATATTCTTTGTTTCAGTTATTGTATTCTTCATTTCCAACTATTATTTTTTTATGGTTCCTATTTCCTTTTTTATGCTTATTCTCTCTTGAAATTTTCACTGAGATAATCTATTCTCCTCCTTATAACCAGGTTATAAGTTCACTGAGCATCCTTATAACCAGTGTTTTGAACTCTATATTTGGGAGGTTACTTGCCTCCAATTCATTTAGTTCTTTTTTTTTTTTTTTTTTTTTTGAGTTGTCTTCTGTGGTTTCATTTGAGACACGTTTCTTTGTTTTCTCATTTTGGCTGCTTCCCTGTGTTCATTTCTATATATTAGGCAGATCTTCTATGTCTTTTGGTCTTGGCCAAGTGAGCTTATGTAGTAGGTGTCATGTGTGGCTCAGTGGTGCAATCTCCCTGATCACCTGCTCCGGTGCTCCTGGGGTGTCCTTTGTGTGTATTGTGTGTGCCCCCCTGTTGTAGTTGAGCTTTGATTGCTGTTGGTAGGTCAGTGGGTGGGACTGGCTCTCAGGCTGACTGTATCAGCCACTCCCACAGCATATGACGTTCTGTGTTGGGGTTGCTCCCAAAGAGTGGAGTTTGCCCCAGCAGGCTCCTTTGCCTACCTGTTGAGACCACCTTTTAGGTGTGCCACTTGTGGAGCCAGCCAGGTGATGCTCTGCTGAGATCTGACATGAGCCTCTGAGTATATTGGTTCTGGAGCCCCTTAGAAGAAACTCCCATACAGGCCAAGTTCAGCAGCTGCCTGTGACCAGCCTGGGGCTACCTGCTACAGAGCTATCTGTGTTTGGTCGTTGCCTGTTCTGAACCTGGAGGCACATGGGAGAAGCCCCGTGGAGAACCCAGGCTGACTGCCACCAATACCAGGCCTAGGGCAGCTCAGCAAAAAGCCTAGGCCACCTCCAGGCCTGAGGCTGCCTGTCAGCTGCCTAAGGCTCAGCAGCTGAAAGTGCCTTGAGAGACATGAGAGTTGAGTGATGCGGGGTCTCAGGGAGTCACCAGGGTGGAGCAGGTGGTGTTCCCCAGGTTGGTGCAGATTCAGATTTGTTGCCAGTGTTTAGCCTCTGGCCACTCGTAAAAGTCTTAGTCAGACAGAGGCCAGCTGCTACTTGCCGCAGGTCTGCAGGCCCCTGAGATACGTTCAAGAAAAACTGAAGCTGGGGCCAGGGCTTGTCGCCAGCCACCGAAAGTGTCTCTTGAGATGTGCAAGGCAAGCTCTCATGATTGCTGCTGGGGAAGCCTCCCGCTAATAGTGCAGGGTGGGGCTGGTTGCCGAGCAGCACAATTTCCACTGGCAATTTTTGAGTTGGTTGGGACAAGGTCTCAGGGTGTCACCGGTTCGGAGTACGTAGATATCACCAAGCTAATGCAGATACAGATATGGCCGTGTTGGGGGAGGGCTCAACAGGCAAGATAATGTCTGCCCATAGGCTGCCCAGGAGGAGGGCTCAATGCAGGGATAATGGTGGCTATCCCTCCAGCCCTCGCTGTGAAGCCACATGACTCAGTCTTTTTCTGTATGTTGTGACTCCTCCAGAGCTGCTGTCCCTCCGCCGGAGCCCAGGTGATTGCCCGTGAGCAAGTGAGTCTATGTGCGCTGGCCCTTTGACTTATTTCTCGTTTGGGAAAAATAGTGCAGCTCACTGCCAGCATTAATTTAACATTACACATAGGCATGCTACGTTTTCTAGGATTTGATATTTTCAGTGATCGAGAATTACTATATTTTGTAAATGGAAATACCACTACTAAAACAGAATGCTTTAAATAGAATGATGCCATTTGTTTCCAAAGACTACTGATATACTAGAGCAATGCAAAAGTAATAATAAAAGCAAGATATTTTGTGGCAAAGCTTTAGGGTAAGATTAGACTGTAATCTGTGAGTTATCTTGGGGTAAACGTTGCAGCCACAAGCGCCACCAGGGAGTATTCTTGGGGCAAATGGGAAACGGGTTAGGAGGACGTCTGGATTTTCTGCAGCCTTTTGTCACTCTCAAACAGTCAGAATCCCTGCAGATTTTCATAGCCAGGTTTTATGGGGATTCCTCTTCCCAGTACTGGAACCCTAGGCTGTGGAGCCCAGTGTGGGGCTAGAGCCCCTGGTTATCAGGAGGATCTCCACAGCTGACATGTCCCTCCCCGTGCTCAACAACCACATGTGGCTGTGTGGCCAGCCTGTTTGTGTCTCTTCCCCATCTGCCAGTTTCCATGTAGCTTCCTCTTTCTATCCTTAGTTATAGGAGTTCTGTTCAGCTAATCTTTAGGTGGTTCTCCAGGTTGATGGTTCTATAATTAAGTTGTAATTTTAATGCAGTCAAGAAAGGAGGCATGCACAGTATTTACCTACCCTGACAATTTGACTAGAACAACACAATTACTTTTAAAATGCTCTTTTTGGTAAGAGGATTTTTAGGGGCTCACCGATTTCATCTTTTGAATCAACTTAAGATTTTTTAATTAATTTATTGAAGAATTTTTTATATTCTTGGAAATTTTTATAAGAATAGTCATAAACATTTATTAAACTATTTACATGTTTCATATTCATAAAAAATATATAAGAATATTTGTAACAAACAAATTAAACTATCTGCATATTACTCAATGTGGTAGCAGTTCAACATCCATGATTTAAATCCTCTCAACAATTCTATGAGAAAGGACTTATATAATGGAAACTTTATATCACAAATGTGCAAACTGATTCTTCATTAGCTTGAGCAATTTGCCCAAAGTCGTACACATTGATGAGTCATAGAAAATATACTTGAATTCAGTTTTTCCTACTCTAGATTTCCACGTTTGTATATATTTTATTCTACTTGGTCAATGTAATGCTTATTTCTTTCTTTGAAACTTTCCCCACAAATGCTATTTTAAGTCACTCAAAACTGGAAACTTAGAAATGTCTGATACCACTGATTCTTTATTTTCCACTATGTTCACTAAATGAAACTTTATATTACATAATTCAGATGTGGTTTCAAGTTCATAAAATGTACTAAGCTTAAAATAGTTAATATGATACTTTGAATTAGCTTAGTCCTCTTTTAACCTACAATTCAATTCAATTTGTTCTCAAATCTCTAAAGGAAACAACTTTCAAAATACTTATAATTCTATTCATTTGATTTTTTTTTTTTACCTTGTGTTGACTCTATTCTAGACATTATTATAGGCTCTAAATTACAAACAAAAAGACACAAATAGTGCCTTCTAGTATCTGATAATCTATGAATTCTTATATTAACTGTAATAATTTTGAATACATGCTGGCTAAGATTATTGATCCACAGAGGGAATTCCAGAAGCCAATACACAAATGAGGGAAATACAAAGTCTACAGAGAGTAAAGGGCTATGACTTACTTGGGTTATAAACTATCCATCTGACATTGTCATGTCTCCTGAAAATTAAGAATGTGTTATTATATTGTAATGTGTTTATGTATTTGTACATTAATCTAGTTAATTGTTAGGAGATTCATCAAACTACATTGAGAGAAATTACCAACCTCTTATTTTGGTAGAGCTGCTGAGTTTGCAGTTTGCATGAGGCTGGCCAGGAGAAGATCCAGATAATTTGATAGAATGAAATAGACTTTATCATGAAAAGGGAAGTAGGAAATGATTATTTTATTTACACAGAACTGAGGAATTGTTCATTGTGCAATGGGTGCTAGACTTACACTATTGGCACCGTATAATACAAATATTGGAAAAATAATTATAAGCTACAGTGTTGTAGAGATCAATCAGTGCCCCAGATCATTATTCCACACAACAAAGTGCCCCTCAATTATCTTTGAATACCATGTTCAAGGTCCAGAAAAGATAGCTACCTCAGCTGGCAGGATGGGCTTACAACCAGCAAAATTACAAGAGAGATAGTGAACTCTAACAAGCACACGGAGGCACACACAGTTATTTCAAGTAACAATATATGCACAGTGAGAGCCCTGGGTGCAGCTTTACCTGCCAGAAATGCTGACATCAGCTAAATATTTTTACGCTCTGCAATCTGGCTCAGTCTCTGTTAAGCCACCAAAATGGATAAAGAAACAAACTTCCAGAGCATCCACATTTAACTTTCATCAAATAGATTCTCTTCTGTGAATAGGGATATTTTACTTTAATGCCTTATATGGAAAATTAAAATGAAAATATCCCAACTCAGTATTTTATCTTTGCCCCAGGGTGGAGTTTCAATAGGACTTTATCACTTTGTGTTTGTTTTACAATGATATAATCCCTTCAGTTTTTTGACTTAACTCTTTTTTTTTTTATGACTTCAGATTAAAACCCACTAACACTTGCCTCTTCCTTTTAATGATATTTTGATGAAAACAACCATTAGTAGCCAAGACATGTTTGTTTTTCAAACCTTGGAACTACAGGCTCAGTAGGTATTTGGACTGTATTCAAATTGATTATTGGCAATACATAACAAATGATCTGTCACTATATAATAGGACTCTGAAGCTTTTTGTTTCCATTCCATTTGTAACATTATACAAATAACTAGACTAAGGGTAAGTATTTCAAGGGTTTTGTTTGCTTGCTCGTGCATTTTTTATTTTTGCTATAATGGCAATCTGCATCAGAGTTCCACTCTAGAACATGCTAAATGGGCCCATAATAAATATGACCATGGTAGCTGAGATGA
Source organism: Eidolon dupreanum (assembly GCA_028627145.1). Classification (NCBI taxonomy): domain Eukaryota; kingdom Metazoa; phylum Chordata; class Mammalia; order Chiroptera; family Pteropodidae; genus Eidolon; species Eidolon dupreanum. The sequence continues at coordinate 26,478,258 of CM053508.1, forward strand.
AAGTTACACATGACTTCAACTCCTTTCAAATGCTGATCTGGCTACCACCACTGCTGAGTGTAACATCTGCCAACAACAAAAGCCAGTAGCCTGATAGTCTGATGATTACATTTGTTTTCTTTTATCTTGACAAAGGCAGTGCTTTCCCTGTCTTGGAATAAAATTTATTTTGGAAGTGGACTTCCCTTCATTGCCCGCAGTGTTTTAGCCAGCATTACCATTCCTGGAATAATTGAATAACATGTTTGTCATTAGTTATCTCAAGACATGCTTCTGACCATGGGACCCTTTTACAATAAAAGAATGATGAGGAAATGTTCTCATACCTGTAGGATTTATAGTCTTAACCATATATGTTTAACTCGATGGTAACACATAGAATGTGAAATGGCCTACTGAAGATATAATGATACCACTGGCTGGGAGAATATATCTTGTAATGCTAGTGTGTATTATTAATAGTTGCAATGTACCCTTTGCACTAGAGAATAATATAATTAATATATATATTTTGGGGGGGGGGCTATGAAACTAGGAGTAAATTGGAGTAAGGGAAATAAGGAAATTCCTATTAAATTTAATAAGGCACTTAGAAATGTTTTTGTCTTCCCTTCTTGAAATTTTGGATTTAGAGGTATTTAGAGGTATTTGGATTTAGAGGTATCAGTCATTAAAGAATAATGATTTTACTAAAATATAACAATGAGTCCATTGAATTAGATATTAAGACTGCTGTCTGACCCATTCTAGCTGCTCATATCACTTAAGTAACAGGCAAAAGAGGTTACTCTATAGCTAGGGTGACTGATTTTGATCATCCAGGACAAATAAAGCTGCTGTTGCACAATAAGATAAGATGCAATGTCTCGAACCCAGGGCATTATCTGTAATATCTTTTAGTACTTGCATGTCTAAGGTAAAAACTTACCTAGTACAACAAATATCAGCAGATATATTAATAATTTGTACTTTTCAAGAATGAAGGTTTGGGTCTCCTCACCAGGTAAGATACAATGTGAAACAACCATTCTGGCTGAGTGCAAAGGGTACATCTTATGCAGAAAAGAAAGAGAAGGAGAAAGAGGAAGTGAAAGAAAGAGAGAAAGAATAGCAGTGTTCATATAAATTGGTGTACAACTTATATGTATATTCTTGTATAGTGTTTATTTATATATATATATATATATATATATATATATAAATTTACTTGTATGTTTTCCTGATACCTTCCTCTTTCATATGTGATGCTTTGCATTAAATCACAGACTATCAAATGACAAAGTATATGAAGTACTAATCATTAAGTTACAACATATCGAATAGGAATTCTATTTGCACTAGAAGAGAAATAAATATTACTACAGGTGTATAAAGATATTAATGGGACTTGAATCTTTTTTCATGAGTAAAGGAAGAGTACATTTGATTTTGTTCAATGAATTTTTGGATCCTTTTAGTCAGAGAAGTTGCTGTTGCAATTATTGTTGTTGGAAATTTAATATGAAGACATACTGAGTACCCAAAGAAGTTAACTGTACCAGAATGTCTTTAATATGTAGTACTGATCCCTCCCTTCTATGTTTCTTTAATGTATAGAAAATACTAAAACAACAAAACAAAACAAGCAAACAAAAAAATGTTGAAACTAAGATTATTAGGATTACTGCTATTTGCTATCGGGCTTCTGAATTAGATTCATCGGTGAGAAGTACTCACACAGTGTTGTAAAAACAAAAAAAAAGAAGAAAAAGGAAAAAAAAAGAAAAAGAAACAAAGCTTCTATCCTTCACGAGACAATGGCAAACATACCAACATTGACATGAAATTGACAGGTGACAAGAGTGTTTTCCTATAGTTTCTGAGATATCCCACTACTGATCACACTGTGTGATCCTACTAAATGTTGAAATCTGTTCTGATAGAATTGTTTTTTTACTTTTGTTCACCTAGCTCTTCCAATGAGTTAGTAAACTTGTTAGGCTCTTTATTAAATCCCGTCTTTCCATTAGTCAGAGTGATTTTTGTTTTCTTTAACAAACTCACTTACACACACACACACACACACACACACACACACACACACACACATGCATTTTCCAAATATCCAAGTGAGGTATAAACCTCCATGTTTTTGATCTAATCAGACAAAAATTATTTTGGCAGACTTTCAAGGTATATTAGTCCAAGTAAAGAGAGCTCAAGTACTTTTATTTTTTTGACTGCATGCCATGTAAAATTAAATGTAAATATTGATAACTTTAATAAGATATACATATTTCTTTATGCAATACAGACACCCACAAGTAAATATATCATATACTTAAAAAAAGTTGCTGCCAAAATACTTCACCATCAATGCAATAAATTTTCTCAGGCCTACTATTGAAATATACTATAGAATGGAGCAATCTTCCTGAAATTATAAGTTTCGTACCTCGACTTAAAATATAATGCTTCTGAAATAAAACTTGCCTATAATACATATGGCGAAATAGTTACATGCATTAACATGTTTTATTTTTTTATTTTTTTTTATTTTTTTATGCTACCAAACAAAATACTAGTTTAATATTTTCTTTAATTAGTATTTGATATAGAGAAAGTATTGGACCACCCATTTGTTAAAGTATATTTTGTCTTTATTATATATAAATAACTATATATACAATGAGTAAGATTAGCACCATTCATCATGAAAAAAGTATAGAGCATTCATTATGTGATAAGCACACACTTATAACAATTATCATTAAGAATTTTTATTAACTACTGATATTATAACAAATGAATAACGCAATGTAGTATCATGGAAATCATGTGTCCACAGTTGTGAAAAAACTACCAATCATGATTGAGATTGAGTACCTATGTAAAATAGAAAAATAATAACTTCTTTGCATAAAATGCTTCAGTAGTACTTTAATTTGAACAGGCTAATATTCTAATCCACATATCAAAATATGATTTCTGAGAACATTCTTTATTTTGTATAAGTTCAGGTTTCACCATTCCTATTATGCCCCATACACCCCATTTTTCAGTGATATGAAAATAATAGTTTATGATTTATTACTTTGCAGTTCTTGTCCTGATAAAGCTACTATACTGCTTAGTCATCATTGCTTTACCTAAACTTTTAGTTAAGCATGCCATAGCAGTAAAATTTTCATTGTCTAATATATTTACATGGAGACATTTGGGCTGCTCCCATGTGAACGTGAATGTGAACGTAACTGTAATGCTGAGACTATGAATTTCAAAGACTAAAACAGAGAAGCTCACTGATGCCTGAGTGATGCATAACACCTGCCTTCATGCCCAGTGTTTCTATTTACCTCAAATAAACCTTGTAAAAGAAGATTGAAGACAACACCTTTGCTTAGTTAGGCATAGAAAAGTTTGGGTTGACAAGACTTCCAGGAAGATAGCAAAAAGTTTTTGTCAGGATAGCATGGAATTTTAAATGTCTGATGACAGCAAGGGTTATGGACCATACATTAAAATCACAAAAACATAGTTTCACAGATTTAACTTGGCTCGAAATTTTAATATTTACAACATAAAAATGAAAATAAAGTGGTGTCACCTTTGCTTTTCTTTATTATGTTTCACTAACTATTAAAAATTAAAGCTACTTTTTTTGGTAATTAAAAGATAATTTTTAAACATGTAGTTATTTAATATCTTGGCTTTTCATTCTTTACAAAATTGTTATATTTTACAATTGTCACTAAAAAGTCACTGGATTATTCCCTATGATAACAGATATTAAAAACTCAGATATATTAAGATTGCCTTCTATGTCCTTCCAACTTCCTAAATTATCCAGAATGATCCTCTTGCATCTCAGCAGTGTTATAAATCCCTGGAGCACTATCAACATGATGATATTTGTTGGAAATTACAGAAAGAATATTCATTGCAAAATGGTAACATAATAACATGGAATTATTTAATCTATATCTGCAAATATTTGAGGTCCAAAAGAAAGGAAGTGCATTTAGTGGGAGAATGTTAATTTTGGATTTAGACAGATATTACTTTAAAAACATATATGCCCTGCAACAATCAAAAAGCTTATTATTAATTATTATTATTATTACTATTATTATTTTGCTAATGATTATTTTGGAAATTAGTTTCCTAGTCCTTACAATAGGGATAGCTTAGTCATAAATGTATTCAATGAAATATATTTAAAATATGTCTCAGTTAATAAAAGTTCTCATTAAAACTAATTTGCTGCCATCACAATGCTAATATAACAATGTCATTTTAATTTCTTTATTTCTACAATTCAAATTTATGACCAAATTTTGCTACTTCACCATAGCTTGTTTCCTATCATGGTTTAGTTATATCATCATGGTCTAATATACAAAGTAGCATTTATGAAACTGCAAGAGTTACAGAAGAGGTCTTCATGGATATAGTTTACATTAAAATACCAAATTATTATCTTGCCATTCAGACCTGCAGTCTGACTTTTTTCTCATTGCTCACCAAGCTAAGAGTGCTTTCCTCGATGTACATTCCAAAAGTACATTTAAAAATTCTAAACTTCTTGTCTTCTCAGTAGGGTTAAACGGTGCCAACTCTTGCTTTCTTCTTTATTTTTATTCTACTGTGGTGAGTACAATTAACATCAGATTTTTTCCTTTTAACAGATTTTTAAGTGTACAACACAGTGTTGTTAACCACGGACAAAATTTTGAACAGCAGAACTCTAAAACTTATTCATCTTGCATAACTGAAGCTTTATGCCTGTTGATTAGCCACCTTCCATTTCTTTTGCCCCCTAGCCCCTGGCAACCAGCATTATGTGCTCTGTTTCTATGGCTATTTTAGATACCTCATATAAGTGGGAAAATATAGTGTTTCTCTTTCCGTGATTGGCTTATTTCATTTAGCATAGTGTTTTTGAAGTTCATCCATAGTGTCATATATATTTCAGGATTTCCTTCTTTTTTTAAGGCTGAATAATATTCTATTGTATGTATATACCACATTTTCTTTCTCAATTTACCTTTTCTGGACATTTAGATTACATCTACATATTGGCTATTGTAAACATTGCTGAAATAAACTTGGGAGTGCTTATATTTCTTCAAGATGCTAATTTCAGTCTTTTAGATTATGTGCCTGGTAGTGGTTTTGGTAGATAATATTGTAGTTCTATTTTTAATTTTTTGAGGAACTCCCATACTCTTTTTCATAGCAGCTGAGTCATTTTGCATTCAACAATGGTGTACAATAGTTCCAAATTCTTCACATTCTCGCCAACACTTGTCTTTTGTTTTTCTGGTAATCTCCATCCTAACAGGCATGCATGATATCTCATTGTGATTTTGTTTTGCATTTCCCCAGTGATAAGTGACATTGAGCATCTTTTCATATACCTGTTGGAACACATAGAGGAAAAGCTTTATAATACTAATTTGGCAATGATTTCTTGGAGATGACACAAGCACAGGCAACAAAAGCAAAATTAGACAAATGAGACTATATAAGAATTAAAAGATCTTCATGGGAAATGAAACTGAGTAAAAAGGCAACCAACAGAATGGGAAAAAATATTTGCAAACCGTAAATATGAGAAGGTGTTAATATCCAAAATATTTAAGAAAGTCCTACAAGTCAATAACAAATACCTAATATCTCAATTTTAAAACGGGTTCTTCCTTTTTCCTCACAATATTCTCTTTCAAGTCTATACTACATTTTTCTGATTTCCTCTTACCACTCTGGCTACATCCCTCAATTTCCTGTTTATAGGCTTATTCTTGTTTAACAAGGCTTCAAATATTGTGATTTTACTTTTGGCACTAGATCTTGTTCCTTTCCTACTCCATGTTCTCTCTTCTCACTGTAGCAAGTAAATCACAAGTTTGTTTCTGTAGCCCTGTTTTCAGCTCTGTGCTCCAAACTTGTGAATGTTACTTACACAATATAAGTTTCAATGCTTTATTTAAACCACTGAGATTCTGTGAACATAAAAATTAAGTAGCTTTCAGATTTTATGTAGGCCTAATACACTGGGTATTAGGAAATTACTAATAGTACATGGAACATCCACAAATTTGAGAGGGAGAGGGGGGGAGAGAGAATGAGAGAGAGCTTTATATTAATTTAGATTGTTTTATTGCCAAATGAGTTGCTACAAATTTAAGAGAACAAATCATTTGGTTTTTAAGGAACTTTAAATTTCAAATAGTGAAATAAGGGATTATGGACCTAAAACTCTCCTTGTATATTTCAAATTACAAAAGAAAATCTATACGAATAATTTCCATACGCTAACTCATAACCATCCCTCTCCCAATATATTTTCTTTCTTTACCTCACTTACCAGCATTACTAAACATTCAGTTAGGCAAAATATATATCTAGAAATTAAATTAGAAATATTTTGTCACATTTCATATCTAATTGATTTTCCAGTGTTGTTTTAATACATTTACTTGCAAACATAGGCACACCTATCATCTATTTTTATCACTTTTACACTATCTTCGCCATCACTTCCAATATTCAAATTACTACTATTGCCTAACTGATTTATAAAAATAACCCTTAAATTGGTCTCCCATCATACACTTTTGATCTCTTCCAAATGATTCCTAAAGACATAATGATCATGTATATCTTCCCACACATACACACACACACACTACAGTGATATCCCATGCTATTTCCTCTATCTAGAATCAATATCCCTCTCTCTCTCATTAATTCTACTTAAAATAGGAGATAGTACAAGCTACAAGGTGCTATAGGTTGTTCTGGAGTTTGACTATCTGTGCTTAAATCTATAATCTAAATCAAATTAATTATGTAAAATTTAACTTTTTTCTCTTAGCACTTATCACACATACACTTTTATGTTTTCTATTTATTTAATAAACTATTTTATATTAATCTCAACCTCTAAACTGCAAACTCCAAGAAGAGAACCATCATCCATCATTTTAATTTACTTATTCTTTTTATAACAAATTATCTCATATAAGGCATTTTAAATAATGTATAATGAAGTAGATAAAATACTACATTATAAAAATAACTAAATAATATTTTTTATTAACAACAGATTTGTGGTCTCAGCTATTTATATTGGTAATCTCAGGCATATTAAGCAATAAAGTAGAAACCGTATATGTAACTGGATTTGGGATTTTCAAATGTGGAGGGTGATAGGATACACTTTCAATGGTATTTTTTTATTATCAGTTATGAATTGGACTTCTAAGAAAAACAACTTTTTAGAAACGGAATTCTTAAATAAGGTTTAATTTAAACCCATAATTTCATAGGGTTTCTGTTTAGTCCAATATTCTTTTTTAAAGGCCAGACTGCCAGGCTCTCTTCCTGAAGTTCAGTGCCCATAATAGAATAAAAATACTTATAAATATTTTGAAATTATCTAAAATATGATTTTACATAAATGGTAGAATTAATTTGAGAAATCAAAAATTATTTATAATTAAATTGCAAATCATATTATGTTGAATACATTTTTTATTCTTGGTCTATAATAGGAAAGATACAGGTTGCTGTACATCACAAAGTCAAAAAAAATCAATATAAATTAAGTTGAAGCTTTAGAGGGTAGCTCTGTTCAAAATCAGTGTTGATTTAAAAATCAATATAAGTTTAAGTAAACATGTTATTCTTTATCAATATAATATGCATAACAGTAGGACAGGGTAAAGAATGTAAAAAAAAAGGAGTAAAGGAAGGAAGGAAGGAAGGAAGGAAGGAAGGAAGGAAGGAAGGAAGGAAGGAAGGAAGAAAAGAAGGAAGGGAGGAAGGGAGAGTAGAGAGAGGAAGGGAGGGAGGCAGGCAGGCAGAAGGAAGGAAGGAAGGAAGCAGACCTCTAATGCCTGTGTGTGCTGCTACCTAACATAGCTTCATACAGATGAAGATGTATGCACATGAACATCGGTAGACCAGGCCACGAGTCAAGTCATTTAAACAGACTTGGCTAAGAAAGGTTCTCCTAAATCTATATTCATGCTGGGAAACATTAATTTGAAATGTTTTCTATTCTATAAATGTAATACAACTGCCTGTTCATTGTACAGAATTATCATTTTCATTAGACTTTGTGATATGCATGATCAGCTAAATGAGCATTTGTAAGTTGAAAAAAGGAGAGGCTTTCTCTGATTCTTATATAAAATTATGTGCAATTTTTGGAAGTAACGTTTGTCAACAGTGCTTTTTAATCAATTACTCTTAGTTTCAAGACATTTAAAGCAAATATTCTTTGCAATTTAAAAAAATATATATGAGTGTATTTATGCAATATAAATTATTTTTTATTTATAATTAGGTTGTTAGGGCCCTAGCAATATTTGTAATAAAAAAAAAATATTTCTTACTATAGCTACTAATATCTACCTTCAAATTCAAGTAATATTTTGTTATTCTAATGTGTGTGTATGTATATATTTTTTCTTCATATAGATATGAAGAATATTTAAAATAATTATATACATAGGTCAAACTTTCCAATCCTATGTTTTAGGATATTACATCAATTACTAGTTTGTATTCTTGTCAAAAACTCTGAGATATCAGATTTTATTCTCCTTGCAAACTAATGTGTTAGACTGGATAAAGGAAAAATATCCTTTTGTTGCTTCTCAATTCTCTACTACAACATACTTCACTTTTGAATTTCTGGTCACCTCAGAGGTGAAGGACTGGGACTGAGAGTTCTAACCCTCTCTCTAATCACAACATTGGTTCTCTGGCAACCAGCTTCCATCCTATCCTTTCCAAAAGTCACCTCATTAGCATAAACTCAGGTGTGGTTGAAAGGGGCTTGTTATAAATAACAAAAGACAAGTTTTTTGCTCTTGTTACTTAGGAAATTCCAAGAGTTTTAGGCAATCTGTGTCAGGAATGAGGATGCAGACTAAATATGTATTTCTTTTTATAGATCACAATATTACCAATTGCCACAGTTTCATAGATGTGGCAGAATATTGGAGACTCCTGGGTCAGAGATAGGTGACTGAATTACCAGTGGCCCAGTGGCCAGCAGATGCGTCATGTTTGCATTGGTTTTCTTGCCCTCTAAATCTCATGGAGATATTATATATTGTCCTATGTGAATGCTGGATGCTAAGGACATCTTATAATTTGAGCACTGAGCAACTCCAGTATTTAGTGACCATTTTAGTCAGCAAGAGAAAGAAAATTTGCTAGAGAGAGACAGTAGTAAGCCTAGGTGGTGCTATGCTATAAAAACCAAGTAGAGAGTATTCAATTTGTTTAAATGTCTGATAAAATGAGTTATTTATAAATGTTCTCTGAATATAGCACAACAGAATGTATTGGTGAACTTAGAAGTTTTTTGGTGGAATGATGGGAATAGGGACTATATATATATACATCTATATGTATAGATATATATATATACATATATCTATACATATATATCTACATATAGATATATACATATATATAGATATATACATACACACACATATGTATATAGTTTGTAAGTGGGATATGAAAAAAATACGTAGCATATTATGAATTTTTTCTTTTTAAAAAAGCAGAGATCACTATATATTTAGCATATTTAAAATAATCCAATTGACAGAGTGAAGACGATTAGATGAGAAAGAAATGGACTATTGATTGCACTGAGAACAAGTGAAAAAGCTGTCATCATGGGGGCAATCTTAATCCGTTATTGCCTTGGTCGCATTGAGAGAGGCCTTGATTCTTCCTCACTGAAGAATTACAGATCGGTGAAATTTCAAAAAGGTAAGAATTATTGAAGTATATTTCAAGAGGGAAACAGGCTACACCGGAGATGACTGTAGCCTTGGAGAGATGGGGAGGTCTGTCTTAATCTGGGCTGTGATGGAAGGTTACAAGGGCCGTGCTAGCTGATTGATATGTGAGGTCGTTTTGATTGTCTATTGGCTGTTACATGACCTATTGTTAACTGTGTATGTGCCTTCCCAGAATTCAGTCTGTTATAATTAGAATCATGAACTTTCAAGTGTATGTATGACATTATAATGATGGTATAATGAGGCTAAGGTAAAAAGAAAGTCAGAGTAATCTCTATTGCACAACCATTTGTTGCTGCCTAAACTAGTTGCTATGTTATCACCATTTATCTCCTTGTACTCCAGGATGCAGGGGTATTGTTCACTGAAAAATGGGCATTTCTGGGTGGTACTAGGGGTGGCTTTTGGGGAAGGCCATCATTCTTGTCATTCCTTTGCGTTCAGAGTGAGACCTTTTCTCCTGTCACTCATGGTTACCTAACTACCTAACAAACCCAGTGTACTGGTTTCCAGTGAAATTAAAGGACTTTTAAAATAGATTTTTAACTATAATCTGGAAGCATAAGATGTATAAATTAATTATTTTTGACAGAACAAATACAGTTGGTAATAAGGCCCAAGAAATAAGGGAATGGGTGACTTATGTAAATGAAAGAACAATTTATTGGAGATAAGAACAAGAAATTGAGAGTGTAGAAAATGAGAGGATCATGTGTCTTCATATTAAAATCACTTATGATTGTGAAAAGATGTGAAATGGTAAGGAAGGCTATTAGCTAAGTATCAAATTTGTTAACAAATAAGATGGAGCAAACTTCATTTTGCTGGATGATGGAAACAAGAGGAAGTAAAAGAGTGAAATGGTGAAATGACAAGAATCAATAATTTGTAATTTCTTATTGTGTAATACATGTTCACACTTGTAAGTATAGACTCATATATGCACTTAATATAAATCAAAATTGAATTATAAATTACAATTGGATATCTTAACATATACTGTATATAATGGTAAATTTGCCAGTATCTTTATGAAATAATGGTTTAATTATCACATTTTATATAACTTAGTAGAGAATATTTATCATAAAAATATAAAAGCCAGTCTTCAATAATTTTCTAAATATTAATTATCTGCCCTGGCTATGTGACCGTTCGGGCTGATGTGAAAGCTGGCATCACACCAGTGGCATGGAATGGGTCCTCGGTTCTTCCTTGCTGACAGAGTAAAGAATTACAGGTCATTGAGATGTACCGATATTTTTTATCAGTTATAACATATCTTTAGTAGAGTTAAATATAAATATGCTAAAAGAAATCCATTACTTTCTATTTTCAAGAATATAATAGAACAATTTATTTCTACATCAAATTTCTTATTTTGCCTAAAATACATTTAATTCAAAAATTGTAGTTCGAACTTGATAGAAAATGAACTTTTCTTTCTATGTTAATCATTTCTTTTCCGATGAGATTTTATTGCTCTAAAGGTAATTACATATGACTTCTATTTTTGAAATATTTTCAGTAAATTTAGACTGAAGATAATTTTCCACTGTATTTGTATGTTTTCTCTTACCATTATTTCCCCGAAATGTACCCTTGAGCTCTTACTGAAAGTCAGGAACTGCCTTGAAGACTCAATGAACTGAAACCATTTAGATTTTTCTTGCTCAATCTTCTGCACTTTTATTTACAACACATATACTTAGGAAATAGGATCCCATCATTCTTGAACTTAAATGATCAGAAATACAATTATAGAATCTCAGGACAGTAGTGTTCAAAGTGTTTTTGTTATTGTGTAACATGACTTCGTGCAACAAACTACTCGATTAATGATTAATATTTTTAAATGTATTTTTTAAAGCAGCTTAATACTGATGGGGAAAAGTGCATTTTGAATGTGTCGATACAAGAGTAGAGAACTTCAAGAGACAACGAGGAAATCTGATATATTATTACACAGATTTACAAACTGAGAAAATAAGAATTAGGAAGTTTAAATTAATTTTCTAGGTACATAGTACTAGTAAATCACACAAAAAAGTAAATGTTTGCCTGACTTTTATTCTATTATTTTAAATATCAATATTAAAAATCTTTACCCACTTTTATGTGGCAAACATAGTCCTAAGCACTTCTCACATGTATCTCACTTTTCAGTGCAAAACAGCATAAAAGGTAGTTATTATTATTGTCCCAGTTAAAGATGAAAAGGGAGGATAAATATAATTGACTCAAGGTCACGTAGGTAGTGAGAACTTGAACTCAGGAAGCCTAATCATGAGTGCTTATTCTTATTTACAGTGTTGTACTCTCTCTTTCTACCTATGCATATTACCTTTCCAGCCTCTTATTGTATGTCAGTTGCTTGGTTCTCTGTTTATTGAATGTCTTTCAAAAGGCTTCTTTGCACCTTGTTAGTTCCTGAGAACTTCATCCAAATCCATGCTAGAAGCAGATGACCTCTTTCCTTCATGCTAGTCCCAGTCATGGAACATTTTACTTTATAAGACATTTTAAAAATAAGACACCAGGAGATTCGTACCACCAGAATGTTTTTCTATAGCTCTTTTACTCTGTAACCAGACCAATATTCACAATTAAATTATTCCATCTTATTCTGCTTCCCTCCACATCTGTGTACTTTTTAGAAGCACTCGGTATCAACAAGGTGATTCATTTCATTACCACTTTTGGGTCAAAACTTTTGGCACTGCAGAGAGCCAATCTTATCTTCCTTACTCCTATTACGATGCTTTAATAAGTAGATATCTCTGTGTTCTTCAGTGATAATGTTAAAATTTTGGACGGAATATTTGAACACTGATTTTTGTCTTTCCTTTCTTCTTTTTTTTGTTCCTCTTCTTTTTATTTCTATCCTTTGCATAGCCTAGTTTAGTGTGAGGGCTGCGTATTTTGCAGGCTTTTCTTGTTCATTTTTTTTTTTTTATATACCGCAGGGATCCAATCTAAGAATGTTATCATGGAAGGATGGCAAGACACAAAGACTCAGAAAATCTATTTCATATGGTGATGCCTGTGTGCACACGCCGCACGCAAACGTGTGCCCTACCCCCACACACATGCACACATAGCACAGAAGAGGCTCTCCTGGTTGGGAAGCCATCCTTTCAAAGGCCTTCCATGATTCTTAAATAGCTTGTCTGCTCTTCAATTCCCTTTTCTCCAGCCCACTCTTCCTAAGTTTGGAAACATCAATCTAGTCTCAGAAATCTAGTTGTAATTCTTTTCACAATGTTCCTGTTTTATAACTAGCTCAAAAATGTAAAAATTAAAATCTAATAATTGCCAATCATTTTTCTTGACTTACACTATGACACTTTTCTATTAATATGTCAGAACTCATGACATGGAGCTCAAATGAGAGAAATCAGTAGATTTAAGTAAAGTTCTCAAAAATCTACTCCACGATTAATACTTCTCATATCATATGCCACATTCTCATTCCTTTTATGAAAACTATGCCAAATCCAGCTTATGCAATTAGCATAGATGTAGAGCAGTAGAAAACAAGCTTGGCTAAAATGTTAAAGAATTTAAGGTCTTAACAGTAGTTTAAATATTTTACAATAGTTTAAAGCTGTGACAACACATGAACAACAGAAAATTGCAAACAGCAATCAGAAAAGAACAACTAGTTATACCTAATAGGGCAGAATGGTACAGAATTATGCCTCCCCATGTCAAATGAATAAGAAAGAGAACACCCATCTATATCCTGTAGTAGCACCTCAGAAGTATGTAGCTCCAAAGTCTGAAATCAACAACCAGATGCTTAAAAATTTGAAGAGACACAATACACCACCACCAAAAGTGAGATAATATATTCTGAAAATTCATTTATAGAATTTTTCTATAATTATTTTTAATATTTAACAAGTTCTTAAAAAGATGGCATAGTCCCTAAATATTCATTAAATATCCAGCATGATTTTCTAATAATGAGTATTACTTAACGAGTACATGGTACGTATATTTTTCACTTGCAGTTGTTAGAAGACCCCACTCCAACCAACTGGCTAAAAGAATAAAAGGAAGTTATTTGTTCACGTAATTGAAACATTCAGAAATAGCGAAGGCTACAAATAAGGCTTTATTTCACCATTCAGTGATATCACCATTTCCATATGGCAGGAGAGACAAACTCTTTCATTAAACAGTTAATGGAGAATTAGATTATTTCACACACACACACACACACACACACACACGCACGCGCGCGCGCGCACGCGCGCGCACGCGGAGTCCTGAGCCTTTCCCTGTGAATGGGAGAATTGTATACTGAAAGTTTTAGTTGGTTGTGTAGTCCAGAGCTGAAGCAATCACTGTGAAAATGGTATGAGATAACATAATTTTTATAAGCCAGTCAGGGGCCACCGTTAATGCCAAGGGTGTCGTCATTCCCTCTTATGTTTTCAGCATACTCAGGCAAGGGAGGAATAATTTTTTAAAAAGTAAAAATAACCTTTGAAGATGGACAAATAGAAAAAATCCTAATTAAAAAAATAACGTAGAGAACATTTTAATTATAATTCTGATGATAGCAAGGTTGTTTCTTATTAACAACTTTTGAGAGTTGCTTTTAGTCTTTGTCCTTTCTGATTTTATTCTTTGCCTTATGTGTAAATATGCATAGGTAGCATTTGGTCATTTGGTAGAGGTAATAAGATTGCTGACTAGCTACAGAACCTTTGCTAAGCAGGTCTGCGAGTGCCAGATATCGATCTAACAATATACTGGCTCAAATCCATTTTAATTTGCTTTTCCATTTTTATCTTCCTATGGGGGGCTACATTTCTGCCTAGTATGCTAGAAAATAAACTTATTGTTAATTATAGTGCTTGTATTTTTCCATACAGCTAGCAAGGGCAATACTGACATTAAATTTTGCTGTATCAAATAATGTCAATATAGAAAATTAATATGATTAGATTTTTATACATGAGTTGTACCCTTGTCATTTATTTCATCTAAGGGGAGACTAAAAAATAGCTATATTCTGCAGTCTAGAACACAGCAATTCAAGATGGTCTTGAATAGCTGTTTTATAGTACAGCACATTCAATGTTACACAAGCACATTGCTAGTGTTGAGTTTAGGAGTGAGAAAATGTGATGTATAATTATGGCACATTACTCTATAGACTTAAATTGAAAAAAATCTTAACAAATTGTGGAACAATATTTTTTATTTCCATTATTATTAAACTAAAAATAAAAGTCATTGTACATCGATGTATTACCCACAGTTGAGAATCACTGTAAATTTGAGAGTCATCAAATTTTGAGTTGCATACTCCTCCAATATACTAAACAACAGATATTGCATTTTAAGATTATTGCTGGGAAAATGGAAACTCCTGCTGAATTTGACTTACACCAAACTCATTATTAACTTAGCCATGTCTAAGTGACCTCTCAGAAACTGTAGGTAATATATAGCAGAAATTTTCTAATTTTCCAAGATAGAATGTTAAGCAGTTAACAGATTGTCAACAGTGTTAATAGACAAAAAAAAATAAAAGGCACATTTAATTTTAATTCCTTCCAGGAATATAATAGTTGTTACCTTTATGAAAAGATATAAGCTCAGTCTATTTATTAATATACTATATACATTATTATTTTTAGTAATGCTTCAGAATGTATAATATTATGCTGAATTTAGTAAAGAATGTTACCTTTGAACATGACAGATCACTTAGAGTTTGTAATAAAAATTATGAAGCACATTTACACTTGTTTATTGTCATATGACTGCTGTCAAATAACAATGATATTTCATAAAATGTAATTGATTGAAAAATAATTTAAATATGTTAAATGAAGGTAGGCCATTTGGATGAATTGAAGAAAAATTTTAACAAAGATCATAGTTACGTGTTACTTATTCATTTTCTAAAAAGCATTTTTTAAACATTTTTACATTTTTTTGGTTGCTTAAGGAAGGAAGGTAAAGATGATATAGATTATTTCATTATAGCCTTCTTTTATTAACTTACAAAATGTTTGAGGTTTA
>CM053508.1:26494617-26517579 GCA_028627145.1 Eidolon dupreanum
CCTAAATCAACCAATTTCTGAGGGGACCTGGTTTGTTATAGTGGAGAAGGAATCAGTAATCAGTGTCTGGGAGCTAACTATTCTCATTTATACTAAAGTACTTATTTGCTTTTTCTTTTGTTTTGGCCTTTCTATGAGACAGACTTAAGAAGTATACACAGGAATATGAACATATACAAGCACATATAAACAAATATGCATATATATTTGTCCATGTACATACATAATCAAGACGTAGTATAGAAATCATAAGTTCACACAGATAATCTCAAATTTAACCTTTCTCCACCAAGTTTTTTTTTTACCTTCTCCTATTCCATAATAGTATGTCCAAACTTCCACAGTGAGACTGACTCTCCATGACAACATAATCACATATTCAGTTAATCCTGTAACTCATTGACTTAATTTTATGTTCTGAAATGTAACATGTTAACAGGTTTCCAAAAGTAAAATGAACCTATATACAGAATGGTATTATTCCTTCCTGTCTTTCTTTACCCCACTACTCTCCATTCCTTGTATGTAATCAATTTTAATGTTTTTGGTTATCCTTTCTATTTTTTCATATTGTGAGTATAAGAAAATATTAGTATATTTTCTAACTTTCCCTTCTTAAAGGTTAACATGCTGTATATAATCTTTCACATTTCTTCTTTTACTTAATATTTTCCTCTTCCAACAGGGACGTTGTTAGCCTTTTTTTTTTCCCCTAATTTAATGGTAAGAAATTATATCCCATTTTAATTTTGTATTTTGGTTTTAATTTGTATTTCCTTGATGAGTGAAGTTGAATATCTTTTCACATTCTTATAAAGGACTTTTATATCTCTTTTGTAAATTTTTCATGCCTTTCCTATATAATGTTTACTTGTTTTTAGTCAACTTTTAAAAATTCTTTATAATCTTGGAATATTGAGCCATTATCTATAATATATGTTAACAATAGCTTCTTGTAGATTTTTTAATATTTATTTTTCAATCAGAATTGACATATAGCATTCTTTTATATTAGTTTCAAGTTTACAGCATAGTGGTTAACATTTATATAATTTACAAAGTGATCCCCTAATTAATCTAGTATCCACCTGGCACCATACATAGTTATTACAGTGTTATCGACTATAGTCTCTATGCTGTACCTTACATCCCCATGACTATTTTGTAACTACGAATTTGTACTTTATAATCCCTTCACCTTTTAGTATTGTAGTTTGTCCACTCTCTTTTTTGTCTTTGTTCATAGTATTTTTTCCCATGCAATTTTTTAAAAATTTTAGTCAGATTTACAAATCTTTTCCTTTATTTCCTCTTCTGTAAAATTTGTTCTACACTCCGGTCATAGTACAAGTCACCACAATATTATGTTATAGATAATTTGTTATTTGCCTGAGTCCACAGGTATAATAATGACCAAGCTAAAATTTCAAATCTGAATGAATACAAAGAATGTGAGGAAAAGTTGCAAGTGACACTTCTTCTCCAAGAAGATGGTAAAATGACTGTACCTGGGAGATAAAGCGATATGAAGTGATATATAACCACACAATATGAAGTATAAACAGGTATTTTTAAAAGATAAGGAATTCTACTTTCTCAGCACTAAAACCTGATGCTACTAACTCAGTTTTGAAGGACACAAGAGATATAAAGAACAGGAGAAAACACATAGGATCCAAAACAAAGGTGAGGAATTTGATAGTTGATCCCTGAATAAAAATAAAAACCCCAGATAGCAGTGCCCTCGTTATAATGGTAAATGGGGGAGGAGGGGCAGGAAACTGACCCCCTAAGAAGGAATGGCCGAGGAAATAGCTTATTGTTGGAAAGAAAGAAAAAATATCAGAAAAAGTGTAAGTGCTTGCACATATATTGTTGATATAAATAAATATGTGAAAAATGTAGAAAGCCAACATCACACCTACTTCTTCACTGAGAAATAGTTTGAGGATTGTATTTAATTGTTTTGTTTTTTAACTGAGTTATCTTTTTAGAGCTGCTAGTAACTGTCAGCTTAGTTCTATCCTATGCTAATTTGAGGTTGCAGAGATGCTTGTGAATTTTATATTATATTTTCCAGATATTCTTTTGGATTTTATGTTTGCAGCGCCATAATATGTCATCATACTATTTATCACTGTGTGTTGTACTAGCTAAAGGGTAGGGTTAAAATATTACAAAGGATCATCTCCCTCAACTTGCCCTGATAAAATAATAACTGTGCTAAACTTGGGTCTTCTTTCCTCTTCCCATTTATTTCTCAGGCTTTTATAAATGTAAGAGCAGCTTAAGTATTAGCCATTCTTGATAATAATGAAAAAAATAGGAGTATAAGAAATGAGTATTAAGGCAACTTTGGTAATCATTTTAACAGTTGTTTTAGTTTATTTCTTAATATAACAATTTCACATATAGGAAAAAAATAAAACCATCGGAACATCCTCAGGAAAAAGTAAAATTTATATTATTCTAGGCTTATTACTTGGAAATGGTTTTACAAAAGTGAGAATCTTCCTGTGTGCCCCTCTGGGAATTTCTGTTTCTTGGTTATAGTGGGATTTATAACCGAGCTTTTTCACTGAGACATTAGGGAAAAGACTAGTGTTCTCATTCCATTTTTAATAAAGCAAAAACAGTGTATAAAAATAAAAGTTTAAAAATATAAATTATATATTCAATGCAGACCTTCTAGAGTTGAAGGAATGCTTCTTACTAAAATA
Source organism: Eidolon dupreanum (assembly GCA_028627145.1). Taxonomy (NCBI): domain Eukaryota; kingdom Metazoa; phylum Chordata; class Mammalia; order Chiroptera; family Pteropodidae; genus Eidolon; species Eidolon dupreanum. The sequence goes on from CM053508.1 coordinate 26,497,338, forward strand.
TTTCTAGATTTAATGAAATAATTCGTAACTTAAATGATAACACCAACATTAGAATAAATATATCTGTGTATACAATTAAAACAGGTACCTATGCCAATGTGTTTTAAATGTAGTTGGAAAATTAAGTCAGAGTCATTATTTCAAAGTCACAATTATAGTCCTGAAAAAGATAGCTATAAATATTTCATATTACATATGATATATTACATGTTAATTTACTATAGTACATGAAATATATTAGGTAGATCTTCAATAAACATGACTTTTCTTCCTATCCGCATTTATATTTAACTATCTATAATTCATCAAGGTATTTTCAAATACTAACTCATTATAAATCTTACATAGTAAATAAAGGAAAGACAAATATACTAATTCTAACAATACAGCATTTTCTTAACCTACAATCAGGGCCTATAAACTGCTCTGTGTCCAAAAGGAATGCAACAGAAAAGAAATATAGACTATCTGGTTTTTATAAACTGTTTTTTTGAGATCAAGAGAGCTGATATAGGTGAAGAGAACTTTAGTACATATATCTGCATCTTATATAGGTTTGTAATGTGGATGCCCTCAATATAATTCATCACCCAGTATTTAAGCCTGCAAAATCTCATTGAATGTAAGAATAGCAAACCACAGTATGTGCCAGACATATAGCTTCTCTTTATTTTGTGAAACACTTTTACATCACTATACAGAATAAGGTATTACCTCTTTCAGAATAAGGAATAACTGTGATTATACTCTCAAATTTCAGGAAACTGGCATAATCTTGCTACATAAATATTTCCAGAAGAATTAGACTCTCTTATTAATTGATATAAAATATATATGTACTGATTTATTTATATGAAGCCCTAGATCACAAGTTATTTTATGGTATATACTTCAAAATTGGACAGTATGACTGACCAAAGAGAGGCATAAAGAAACTTTCTCAGGTAAGAGAAATATACTATTTTTTTCAATTTGGATTGTGGTTACTTTTTGCATATAATTGAAAAAACTCATTTAACTAAATAAGTTTAATTTTGTTATACGAAAACTATATCTTAACAGATATTGTCTCAATATATACTTTTTAGATTTGTATCTCTTAGGCTCCAGTCAAAAAACAGAAACTACTCTAACTACTTCAATCTGAAATGGATGTAATTGAGGTTACTTGCTATTTACAAAACTACTAAATGGCCTGAAGGATAGAAAGTCAAGAAAGCCCAAGTTCAACCCTTTCTTTCAGTCAAGAAGTTGTAAAAATAAGAGGAAGATAACTATAATGTACTCAGGTGCCTCTGAAATTAAACTGGATGTTTGCAGATATGCTCATGGAGGTAGGCTCACATGTGCTTCTCTTCTGTCAATCATGTGTGATTGGCTTTTACTGATAGAATATAAAATTGAACACTGTAGGCAGAGAGTCTGAGAAATGTGAGTCTCAGGAGAATACAAAAGACAGAAAATGGTAAATATCATCTATCTATCATCTATCTATCATCTACCTACCTACCTACCTAGCTACCTAAATACCTACCTACCTACCTATCAAGGAGGGAAAGAAAATGCATTTTGTTATAAGTATATCTATGCTTTATTCCTTTTATTGCCTAGTAGTATTCTATTATATGAATATACCACAATTTTCTTGGTGGTTATTTGGCATTTTCCCAATTTTTCATTATTGTGAAAAAAATTGCTATTATTTCATAAGTCTTTCTGGAGAGTCATGTTTTTACTTTGCTTGGGTAAAAATTTTAAAATTCTATTGCTAGATGGAAGAGTTTAAATTACCAGTTAGGTCAAATTATTGTCAGACGTCACTTCTATCTGCCTACTAATTTTCCTCTAGAAATACTTTGAAATTACTGAAAGGGCAATTTTAAAAATTACTGAAAGAGCAAGGTTAAAAATTTCTAAGTTTGATTGTAGATTTTTCTCTTTCTCCCTTCATTCTTCTTTTAATGTATTTTAAAAACTCTTCTTTTTTTTAATGTATTTTAAAACTCAAATCAGGTACATATAGATTTATTGTCTTTTTCATGATCATTTCCTTTTTATCTTTATGAAATATCCAAAAATAAAACTCTGCTAATCATCTTTATTAAAATATAGTTTTATTGATATATATGAAATCACACTAAGATTTTTTTCAAACTAGGATTTTTATGACTGTTTGCATTGCATATTTTCTTTCATCCTTTTACTTTTAATCTGTATATTTTAAAAAATTAAATATGTTTCTTATAACTAGCTTATAGTTAGTATTTTCTTTTATATCTATTCTGAGAAACTCTCTTTTTTAATCAGTGTACTATGTTTAATTAATGTAATTATTGATATTTACAATTCATTTGAATATTTTGTTTTCTGTTTTTTTATTCCCTTATCTTTTACTGTTGTCTTTCATCTGACCTACTTTTTAACAAATTGGTATTTTTAATAGTCCAGATTATGTTCTCTACTGATTTCTTTAGCTATCCATATTTGTAATTTTTTGTGGTTGCTGTAGAGATTGAAATTTACATTAATTTATCACAACTTACCCTTAAATAATAATAATTCATGAAATAATATTTGTTTTTCAAAAGTATAGGTATATCATCCCCAAAACTTTTTGCACTTATTCTGCCATATATTTTATATAATTATGCTGTAACACCAATAGTATTTTATAATTCTTGCTTTAAAATATTAGTAAAGTTTTAAGTTGATATGCATTGTAATATGCACACTATTTTATATATACCCAAGTATTTACCCTCTGTGTTACTTCTTATTCCATTTTGCAGATCCAAGTTTCATCTTATTCCAACCCTTTCAGCTAGAAGAATTGCTTCTAGCATTTCTTATATTGCAAATCTATTGGAAGTGAATTCCTTCAGTTTTTATCCACTTGACATAGTTTATACTTACCTTTAATTTTTGAAAGATAGTTCACTCATATAAAACACAAGATTGATTGCTTTATTTTTTAATACTTTAAAAACATGTTTTTATTGTCATTTCAACTCTTTTGAACAGACAACTTTCATTCTTTTTCAAATTTTTTTTGTATAGTGTCATTTTTCTTCTCTCTGGTGGAAGATTTTAAGATGTTTTCCTTATCTTTTATTATTTAACATTTTAACTTAGATCTCCTTAGTTGTTGTTATTCTTGATTGTGATGACTAATAATAGCATTATATTAATTACCCTAATTTTATCTAACCATAAATTTGAAAGAATTAAAAAGTGCATTATAAGTTTTAATCATAAGAATGTCCAGAAAGAAAAATATATGCCAAATAGTATAAGTCAAATTTAGTAAAACCAAGAGATAATTGAAAATTAAATTTTTTTTGAAAGATACATTAGTTACTGAAGATTTAACAGCACTGATAGGTGTTCTTTCAAATTTCTATTTTTACATATATTTTCTGCAAGCATCTTTCTGTTTCAGAATCTTAAGATGAACTTAAAATTTTTGAAAGTCTTACAATAAATCCACATCTTAAAGAAGAGATGGCAATTTCCATATTAAATGTAAACAGCACCATACAATTTAAGCTACATTTATACTCCGTTTTTAAAGGCTACTATAAAGTTTTATGAAAGTTAACTCCCAATATTTTTTCTGCCATAAACAATGTGTCTTAAAGTTCTTTTCACTCATCACTTAGTTCAAAATCATCTGGGGTTTATGTTAAAAAGGCAGATATCTGGAATTTGTCTTAGGCTATGTGAATAAGAGAGGAAAGATGACTTACTGGTGGGCACAAGAAAGTTTATTTTTATAAGTTTTTCTCTTCGCTCTAGGCCAGAATAATGTTTGGGAATCATTTGTCTTAGAGAGGTAAAGGGATATTTCTAAAATAATGTAACCCAATATATACAAAATATTAAATTTATATTGTAATTTGACCTGATGCATTATAATACTTAGTAGAGTTAATTTCAGTGACATATCTTTTAATAAAAGCATGGAACTTTAACTTTGTTGTGACTAGGGCTACACTTTACCTCACTGTAGGTCACTCTATATAGAAAAATGGGTCAATTTCCCAGGTATCTCAGTCATATTGTTATGTATTTCCTAATAATATAACATTTTAGTAAAATCTGTATCTCATTTGGATTCAGCTCTGAAAGAATAAAAAGTACTTCACAATGAATTGCGTGTCAGCAAAACACAATAAATAGTAGTTACAGCATAAAAATGGTAGTCACAAAAGCTTGATATGAACATTATCATTATCAGTTATTAAACACATTATGTACTGTAAGCTTCTTTACCATTTTTAGTCTTTTTTTAGGACTTTGGTACGGATTAAATGGTTTGTATGAAATTTCTAGCACAAAATGGTACCTTTAAAAAGTATAATTTTGTCAGTGTACTTTTCATCAAAACATGGGATTTAATATCTATTTTATGTACTAAAGCTTTGTCCAAAAGCAATCGTTTATAGCAGCTCAGAATCTCACAGAGAGAAAAGCCCAGCAGATCTGCAATTTAGAGTTGTCCCAGAGGCAGTTTCATAACACTGAGAGCTTAGCTTAACCCCTGCGCTTAATCACTGAACAGTTATAATGAATCAAACACCGTCAAAATCATAGCATTCCACATTTTCCCAGTGATGTAGCTAAACTCAAATCTCGCAGCTAAAATCAAATCTCACAGCCTCAACTAATTCCACATTCCTATATCCTGCTTCTTCCCCACCTAAAGTATCTTATATTCTGGCCTAAGTTATGTCAGAACTGTCAAAGTGTCAGGAGAATAAGATTGCTGTCTCAAAAAAGATTAGGGTAAGACCACTTAGGAGACCTAATCAGTACTACAGAACCAGGCAACCCAAATATATCAAAAAAGAGTGATGACAAAACACAAAGCAAAGGCATGTAACTACCTACTGAGGAAGCTCTTGCTCTTAGCTTTGAAATCGCTCACTGTCTACTTGTGCCTAATATATCTGGCATATGTTCTTTCTACATGTATAGACCAGTGTTGCTGCTTTGGGATCTACTGATGTGCTTGCTGTAAAGAAAAATTTCATTAGCTTTATAAAATATCTTTCAATAGTTTACAGATTATGAATCTGCTTATTTTTCTAGTAAATATTGTACGAATCAAAGTTTGGAGAGCCACTCATTTGCCACTTGGATGTGCCTGGCTGAATTATCATTTTAGATCCCCTTGATAGGGTAATCTTTTACCTTGAGTTTCCTGATATGATAGTGGGAAGGGCACTAGTATTTGCTTAGAAAGGTGCATTTCTCATTTGCATTCTAAGTGGATAGAGAAATAATTCCAAGAGAAGTAATGATTAAAATCGTCCACATAAACTTTGAAAAAATGCCTTTTCTTACATTAATACACGTGTTAATTTCGTCATAGCTTCCTCTTCTAATTTTCAAGTTAACACACACATGTTGGTAATAGATTGATATCTAGAAATTGATAACCACTTAAATAGTTCTAGTAAAGCAGTTTTCAAAAGAAAATACAATGTAGAAAATGGTAGTAGATTTGCGAAAAATCTACACATAAAGGAATTAATGTGTTTATTTGTATATCTTAACCCCAGTAGCAAAGAGATTAGAATTCAAAATCTTTTTGTCAAATTGACTAATAACTATACCTTATAAAAGACTTTATTTTTGTTTCAAAGTATGTGCCATAAATATCCATTTCTCCTGAGAATGTTACTTGCCCTTGCATTCATTTCTCCCTTTCACTATCACTAGTAATTCAGCCAAGGGAAAAAAATATCTTGAACTATGTGTAAATTATATCTCTACCTTTCTTCAGTTTTACCAAATCCATATACATTTGTAAATAATATATAATTTTTTAAAAAAATTCTATAAATGGAACCATGTATGTATTTTTCCATGTGTATATTTTTATTTCACTCAGCATTATTATTTTTTACTAAATTTATTAGGAGTAACTGGTTAATAAAATTATATAGGTTTCAAGTGTACAATTCAATAATACACTATATGTGTATTGCATTGTGTATTCACCACCCAAAGTTAAATTTATTTCTGTCACCATGTATTTGACCCCCTTTGCCCTTATTTACTTCCTCCCTTCTCCCTCTCCCTCTGGTAATCCTTAAACTGTTTTCTGTGTCCATGAGTCTTTGTTTATCTTGTTCATTTGTTGTTTTCAGTTTTATATCACACATATTAATGGAATCGTATGGTTCTCAACTTTTTCTGTCTGACTTATTTCATTTAGCATGATAATCTCAAGATCTATCCATGTTGTCACAAATGGTAGTATTTCATCTTTTCCTGTGGCTGAATAATATTCTCTCAGCATTATTTTTGAAATGAAGCCATATTCATTCTGTGGATTAAACAAAATATGTAAATGTATTTACAAGTTCTAATCTTGTTAGACATTCAAGTTGTTTGCTCTTTGAAGGGAGTTTATATGAACCTTTTTATGTATGGTGGCAAGTGTTTTTCTAGAGTGCATAGAAAGGAGTAGCATTGATGGGTCCTGGGATGTTCATATCTTCAACTTTAGTATAAGTGCTGAATAGTTTACTAAAGTGTTTGTACCAATTTATACTCCTACAAGCAATGGGTGAGTTGCTCATCTTGCTCCACATCCTTTTCAACATATTTTCTTTTTGATGAACGTTTCTTTCTTTCTTTCTTTCTTTTCTTTCTTTCTTTCTTTCTTTCTTTCTTTCTTTCTTTCTTTCTTTCTTTCTTTCTTTCTTTCTTTCTTTTTCTTTCTTTCTTTCTTTCTTTCTTTCTTTCTTTCTTTCTTTCTTTCTTTCATTTATTAAATTTTTGGGGTGACACTGGTTAGTAAAATTCTATAGGTTTTATATGTACAATTCAATAATACATCATATGTATATTGCATTTTGTGTTCATAACCCAAAGAACACATGTTGTTTTCTGATTTAATTTTTTAACCAGTTTTCTAGGTCGAATAGTATCTAATTAACATATACAACTATCATATTCTATTTGTTTATTGGCTATTCCTCTTTAAAACTGGCTGCTCGAATCTTTGACTATTTTCCCAATATTTTTGCACAGATATGTATTATATATTATACATTATATATATTATACAATGTATAAAATATATATTATATTACATATATTATATTATATTATAGTATAGTATAGTATAGTATATATAATGTATAATATAAATCTGGATGCTAACTTTCTGATTTCAGTTTATTTTTCATCTTCTTTTGGTGTCTTTTATAAAAATGTATTATTAATTTTAATGAAATAAAATTATCATTTTTTTATAATTTGTGTATTCTTTAGGAAATCTTTTCTTACCTCAAAATTATATATTTCTATATTATTTTCTCTATTTTTATAGTTTTATCTTTCCCATTTAAGTATTTAGTCCACATAGAATTCATTTCTAATAAAAGTGAAAAGTAGCTGCCTAATTCTTACATGTTTCTTTGAATAACCAATCGTTGCATCATAATTTTTGTTTATCAGTATTTTCTTCACTGATATGCAATGCCACAATTATCAGATATATAAGGTTAGATTATTTATGGGTCTGTTCTGAACTCTTTATATCGTTCCATCTTCCTATTTGTCTATATCTATGCCAAAACCATGCCATTAATTACTGTATGCTTAAATTTTGATTTGTGGCAGATAAGATATGGTAACATGTATTTCACTTTTCTTCATAATCTTTCATTTGTTTCAGGTGTATCTTGGTCTATCATCATTTAGGTGCTCTATGGATTTGTTTTCACATAGCAAGACATAAAAAGGTTAATACAGACTTCCCAAATGTTTTCACCTTGTGGTATACATGGACACCACTAGAATTAGTATACTTGGGTTAAAGAATGAGATTGTGCTCATGAGAAATGACCAGTCTAGGTTGGAGTGGAGTATGATTCTAGTTGTCTCCAAAACTTTCATCAATCCCAAAGCTAAATAATTATTTTCATTCACTTGTAACTTTTTCATGGCACAGACATGTTATATGATACACCACTTAATTTGAGAAGCTGTTTAAAAATTTGTATTATCTAGCATTTCAGGTGTTTTAGACTAGAGGGTAGTTCTAGTATGGCTAGAAATAAATCTCTTTTCTAAATGGAATTCTGTTATCTGGTTCCGATATAGTCTTTTGGAGTCATGGGTATGTCATTCCTACTAATTTCGCTTGGTTTTTACTAAAGTGCTGAGTATACCACCAAAGTGTTAAATAACAAACTTGTGAGAGTCTTGATTGTTGAACCACATATCTTTCTAAATGTAGAAACATTATCCAAAACTGAAAAAGTGCTCAAGATTTCTCTGTGTTCCTGTCTCTTCTTTAGCACAATTTATATATTAGTTCTAAGCCTTTTCAAGTGCCATAGGCAGTAGATCATGGTTAAAAGAATTATATTTTGTAATGCTGCTTTGAGTCTGTGGGATGTAACATTCTCTGTAAAGATTTTATTATTGCTAAGGGCAAGAAATACTTTATTTTCAACATCAAAAGTAAGTAAGATGTTGCTCATCTTAGGAGTCCAAGAATATATAATAGGACCAAGATTACCTCAGGAAATAGAAGTTAACATTTGTAAACTCTGAAGAATTTAAAATTGTTATTCTTTCTGCAGACAGTGAATAACTTCCTTCAAAACACTATTCTAACTTTTTACATTCCTTCAGTTGTAAATCTGTTCATGGATTGTTAAAACTAAAAGTGAATAGGCTAAGATAAACAGTAGCTGTAAATCTATAGTCTTAGATGAAGACCCAAGTTTCAGTACCAGAGGGATTACGATCCAAGATTTTTTAAAAATCAGGCAAAATAATAAGTATATTATCTCATAAATAGATGGAACACATTTTTAAAAATAAAGTTTCATTGTTCTGCTAGGTTTTTTTTTTTTTTTTTTTAATCTAAGTATATTATACCAACTACAGTGAATGGCAGGCAACATGAAATTAGACTCAAGATCTTGGGTTTGTTTTCTTAATTTCTACCTTTTTTTGTTTTCTATGTTCAAATAATTTGCATTATTTTCTTCTTCCAAACATATTATTTCACTTGTAAAATGGGAAAATCCTGACCTCATGTAATCATTGTGAAATTTTAAAAGTATATATAATTTTAAAAGTATATATATAATATATATACTTTTAAAATTATATATAAATGTGAAATATCTTTCACAGAGTATTTTTACAGAATGCTATTTAGAGAATGTTAGGGCCATAATTTTTTCCCTAAAAATTGAATGAGATTTTTTTTTCAGCTATATACTGGAAGTTTTTCTTATTCTTTATTTTTATTTCTGATTGCTATATTTTATTACATTCTTAATAACTTGACATTCATACATAGAATATCAATGTCTTCTAGTTAGAAATATAAAGAATATCGCTAGTTGACTATTCAATGGTTTTCTGCTTCAGTATAGTTCAGCTTGAGAACTTTCTAGGAACACAGACATGTTTCTTCATTCTCTTAGCTATTTGCACATCATTAAATTTGTTTCACATATACTAGTGGAAGACTTCAAGATGACATAAGTTATTCTATTCTTATGATAAGTGGTTTTATATACACTCTACATTTTCCTGAGCACTTGTCTAATACTTATATCATGATATAGATATATGTATTTTAAACCACTGTTCTCATAGATTAAAATTGAAACCCCACTACTATTATATATTCCAGAATGAGTGCCTACAGAAATGCTTCATTTATTTTTCTATAGAGGTTTATAGTGTACATGGGTCATCAGCAATCAATTTGTGCACGTAAGCTTTATGATTTTTACCCATTTTTCCCCTAACAATGCAGAGTTGCTACATACCTATCTTATATTCATTTTTTGACAAAATATAAAAAGTAATATGTAAGAAAAAAATCAAGAGAAATATGAGTACTTTCAGACTGGCTCTGATTTTGAACTCTTGTGCCAAAATCCCTATTTTTTCCAATCCTATTTATGTAATAAAGGTAGAAAAATCATGGTGAGAACAAATTTAGGTGCCATCCAATTCAATATACTACAGGGAACTGAATGCAGAAGTTACCACATTGGGGAAATTACGTAGTACTAATTCAAGTATTTGTTTCCTGATAATAAATTTTGCATCATATGCATTTATTCGTTTATTCAGTTAGTTTTCTAGATACTATAAGTAGATGTGTGTCCCAAGGGGATAAACTCTTGTAAATATAGGTAAGCCGATGGGGAGCTAATCTAAATACAGTGTAAAAAATATTTTTTAAGAATATACCAACTAAGCTGAAATATATTCTACTAAAAATAACAGGGCAGTGTAAGAAGTTGGACAGAGAAGCTTATATAGGATTTTATTTATATAAACTTGAAAAACAAGAAATAATGATCTACTGTGATGAAGTTACAGTAATGATTACTTTTGTAGGGAAATGCATGACAAGTGACATGAAGATGCTTCTATAGTATAAATAATATTGTGCAAAGTGTGGTTGCACAGATGTGTGCTCTTTATGAAAATCGAGTCATTCTTAATGCTGTGCACATTTTCCTTTTTCTATACAATATGTCCTATACAATATGTGTGTGCAGTGTGTGTACAGATATACATGCATGTATACATGTATGTTGTTATACACATTCATATAGACACATGTATACATGTAGGTGTCCATACATAAACAGTATGTACGCCATACTTGTACATATGTGCTTATGTCTATATGTATGTAGAATGTCCTTGAATGTCCAATATCTAACAGTTGTCAGGAAAGAAAAGAAAAAATGAGAATCTATTGAGGCTGACCTGGTATTCTGATGTACCATGGATAAAGAATCCAATTTGGTAAGAGGACTAATATAAATTCACTAGCTTTCAACTCAAAATGAGCTATTCATCTGTAAGTGAAGCACACGTTTTAAAAACATCTACATCTACATGTATATGATATGAAGTAAACACAGATTTCTGAATCAGAGGCCAACTAGTCAGTGTGATTATTTACTTACAGAATATCTTTGTTCTGATTCCTCATGTCCCAGTCCCTACTCATTGTGATGAGGATAGATGTCATCTGCTCTTGGGAGGAGGGCCTGTACTAGATAAGCAGAACCCCAAAATTATTCCAGCTCTTATATGTAGAAACTTACACACCTGCTACTCCCCTCTGAAAAAGGGAAGGGAGAAACCTTACCTCTCTAACATAAGCATTCCTCTCTGAGAAAAGTAGGTGATAACCTTCTGTAATGTTAACAAAGGGTTCCGTGAGTCATAAATATCTCTTTGGTGATCCCTGTCTTTAAGTTCCAAGATTTTTTTGTCATTCATTTATTCTTTAACCCATGTCACCTGTATGTTTGACTCAGAAAGAATTGACAAAGTATAATTTTTTTCATGTGGAATAATTTTCAACACAAGACTAATAATAGTATTCATGTTAAAATTTAATTAGTTATGTGCCTTCATTTGCTGTGAAGACGTTTAAGAGTTCTTTCAAATACAAGCTAAAATTTTCAAAAATCACAGACACAAGAAGGGCTTTAAATTTTTTTCACCCTCACAAATGTTTGGTGAAATGTATAAAATTCAGATCAAAAGATACTTGAGAATGTTACCTCTAAGAAAGTTGCAGGCTCTCAGAGAGAGAGAGAGAAATCATAGAGGGAAAAGGAAGATATGAGAATTAAGGTTGCTCAAACCTAGAAATGTATGGAGAAGGAAAAGTAAGTTTTTGAAAATTAAGAATATTGAATGAAACAGCTGAAGGATGAGTGATGTATATGGCTGGAATTCATTATCTCATGCAGGGATTCATTTACTTAACACTTTGTGTCTTAGGTACATAATCCCTATTCTAAGTACTAGAAATCCAATGATATATACAATACTTTATTTGTGATAAAGTGAAAAGGTTGGAAATTAAAAAGTCAATTATATGCCACAATTCTTCTATATTACTTTGTTCATTTAGTGGCCTTAGCCATATTACATCTACACAAAATGTTAATGTTGAATATTTTAAATTTTGTTCTTTATTTTACCAAAATGAAAACTTGAAAGTGCATTTTCTTCAATCAAAAAATGTTTTTATGTCATATCAAAGATTTGTAGTAACTTCTTTTGCTTCTATTCATGATTTTCTGTATATAGAAAGAGAATGGTGACCAATATTTCTGTGACCATCTCAACTTTTTGTTTGGTAGGTAATTTTAATATTCTACTTTCAGAAAAAAATATCAATGTTTACTCTCTTAATTGGAAAGAGAAACAAGGGGATAAATCTCTTTTGTACAAGCTATGCTTTTTCCTCTCACATTTCTGAATAGATTGTAGCATGTTCTGTGTAAAATGATGCTGAGAGGAAGAAAAAGAAAATTAGTACAGATGTTTTAAATATTCTTTCAAAAATAATCTAATTATTTTTAGTCCCCCCCCCCACCACCCAGATCCTTCTTTTTTGTGTGTATATTCTAATCATGGCCTTCTCTCTGGTTTATTCATTGGTAGGGCAATGTTACATTATTAGCTACAAAAACTTTTGGAAAACCTATTTCACAGAGAGTTACTAGAGCATAATGAACATAGTGACTAAAAGCATGGGCTCTGGAACAGATTTTGTAAGCTCAGATCCCAGGTTCACTACTTCCTGGCTTTGTAACCTTGACAATTTAAAGAACATGTTCTATTCCATGGCTCGATCTTTCTCTCGCGTGCGCTCTCTCTACTCTCCCTCTCTCTCTTTCTCTCTCTCTCTCTCATAGAAAATGACAGTCAAATAGTACTTATAACATAAAGTTATTATATAGTTATTACATGGCTTATACATATGAGAGAGGCTAGGACTAAATATGATTATCAAATTGACTATAATCATATGTGTAAATACTTTATTAAAGTGGAATATATTCACATATCACTTATGTAAAAATGATAATAAAAAGAAGTGTATTTTAATAAAAGAACATATTTCTACATTTGAGCTTAATATTCTATAACTTGGATTGACATTTTTGTGGAACTAGCCTGGAATGAAACATTTAGTTTCGGTTTGTTTATTTGTAATTTTTGGATAGAAATATTTGACTTGGGAGGCTGTTGTGAGGCCAAACAATATAAATTATTCATTCACCAAAATATTTAGTTCAATTTATCTATGTATCATCTATCTTTCTTCTATCTATATACATATTTACTTATTCATATATCCAGGAAAAAATCTAGACCATGAAGCTAAAGTGGTGAACAAAACAAAGAAAGGCCTCTTCATTAGGAGCTACCACTTTCATTGGAGTGGAAGATATGCACATGAGAAAAAAATTTAGATTTGAACATAACACATGGTAAAGGATTGAGGATATATCTGTTTCCCCGTATTCAGCTTCTATGAGAGTCCATTGCTGTTAATCTATTGATTTAACTATGGAAAATATGTAGGATACTCTAATATCAGAAGACACCACATGACAGCACACTTCTTTGCAAATGAATTAGATTAGTAAAATCCAAAGAATAATCTTATTAGTTAATATATTAATTTATAGAAGTGTAGATACATGTATGTTTCTTCAAAAAATATGTTATTTTATTATGTGATATAGCCATGGCCCTTGATAGCAAAATAAGAAATTGAATTAGTACATATTACTGAATTTTAGGTAATATGTAACACATGTAGAATTTTATTAGAAAGCTTTAAATGTGCTTCTGGCTATTCTTTTGGTTAAACTTCCTTTTTCTCATATCCATATTCAAATGAATTTTTAAAATGACTTGTGTCTACACATTCTGCTAAAATCTAACCCATAATGCAGGTTAAGATTTCATTCAATATTTGGTTAAGTTAATAAAAATAAACAGTTTCCATTACACTCCAAAGTTGATTATTAGGGAATAACTAATTAACTACCAATACTCAACAGAGGCCCACAAGAGAGCTGGTGACTTGAAGATTTCTTAGTACTTCAGCAATGCTTAGCTTCAAAGAGATATTAAAATGCTGCCACTTCCAATTTCATTTTGACTACCCTTGGAAAGACTCCAACAAATTTACTAAGAAGCCTACCACAGGAAGCCAAACATCTTATGTAATTTGAGGAGAAGAACATTTCTGCTGAATAGAATACTTATTTCTTTTCATAAAGACATGCTTCTCTAATGCATATCTAATTATACATAATTTATCAATACAAGCATAACAAAGATTTTAAAGTTTTAGCCATTTACGTAGTTTCTCTGACGTTAGAGAAATAATACATTTGTAAAATCTGTGATATAGACCACTGTGTATACTTCAAATGAGATAAGAAGGTATTTGTATAGTTGACTATGATTGCTATTGCAATAATTGCATTTTTTCAATAACCCACTTGAGTGCTATTGAGTACATATTCCCCTTGAGGCCTTCATTTTCATTATAAACAGACTACTACTGAGCCTACTTTTATATTCACAATAATTTGAAATTATGAAACAAGCAATTTCTGAAAGCTTTATTAAAGAAACACAGTATAAGCTAACCTATGTTGAAGCCTGTTTTTCTAAAATTGGCACTGCATGACTGGTATCATTGGTAAATAGTATGTGAAGTATAAATTATATATTGAGATTGAGTTAGGGCATTCTTTGACAAAATCTACATTGAATGTGATGCTGTAAAATGAGCCATTTAGTGGGACCTGAAATATAAAGCAGTTATATTTTAGAATGGTTTAAAATGTGTGGTCTTTGTGGCATATATATCCTTGGCTCAAAATGCTCCTACAATTTTTCTTTGATTTTGTTTTGTCTATGATTGAGTAATTGTAATAATCAATGAAAAATGAAAGAATGAAATGAGAATGAAATCAAACTCAACAAAGAGTATATAGGGAGTACTCTATATTTGCTCCTTTCAGGCTTTCCTCTCTCGATAGGTTAGAGAAATGAAATAGAATAAATAGTGTCCATCTATCCCTGCTTGAACACTTGACTAGAGTTGTGGATTTCAATTATCAAAGTTCAAATTTCAAATGTTTCTGTTTGAATGAACTATGTATGGATGTGCATATGAAAGCGTGCTAGTATGTGTTGTTTTCCTGTGTCTGTGTATGTGCTTTACGGGAATAGAATTTTTCTTAATTGGCATAAAAAATAAAAAGTAAAGTTTAAAAATGATCAAATCATATATACATTCTAATTGGATTTGATAAATATTATAATAGAAATAACTCCTACATATATACGTGGCCATAGTTGGGTTATAACCCCCATTTTCATTAGGGATTTATAAGACATCACAGATGTGTTGTTGGTCAGTATTTCATGCCTGTTTCTGCCATCTTGTTTCATGATTGGTGCCCTATCCCACAATACATTTCGAGGCATTTTAGGTTTTTGTTTGTTTGTTTTTGTTTTTCAATTTAATTCACTTTCAGTTTTACTGGTTAGGGTTCTGGTGTCATATGTTCAAATTCTTAAACTAAATTTTTTTTCTCTTTAAGATATACATTTTCATTTTGTATATTAACTCTTTCCTATGCAGATTCTATTTTATAATTTTTATGCCATTACATATAGAGCCTGTATCTTAAATAATTAGTCTACAGACTGCATTTTGGTGGAAGATATTTCATTAGCTGTTAGTAATACTATTCTTTGGATCTGATTGTTTTGAGTTTACCTTCTAATTTTTTAAAATTTTATTTTCTAGACAATCAGCTATATTATATAACAATTTTTTGAGCTTTGCATCGAATTTCGTATTGACTACCAGAAAAAGAACAGGCCTGCCAGAGGGAACAAAAATACCTAAGTTCATCGTAGGCTTAAGGTGAAAAATGACACTATACCCTCTAGATTTTACCTTTGGGTCTATAACTTATTTGTCTGTTTTGTTTAGTAACTAGTTTTACTGATTTTATTCCTAGGTATAAAGTCTCCCCGAAGATCTCACCCTTTATCTTTGCCCGCTAATGCTGAAAGATCTAATACTGTCTTCCTATACATGTGTTAATGTTTAAAAACGTGCCTCTGAATCTTAGTGCTTGGAGAAGGGGACATTCCACAAACTATCAATGACTTTCATAGTATATCTAACATATACTTATTGTCATAATTTGATACCATCTACATTTAATGACTTTTACATAAATACATACACATGGATTAATTGAAGTAAACTGCATTTCCATAGTTTAGTTTTCCCATAAGTGAAATTAAACCTTCAAATTATAGATTCTTTTAGGGGTTAAATCACATGTTTCTAAAAAACTTACTAGATAATTAACAGCTAGTAAGTTTATATAAAGTTGAATAATAAAAATGACTTCAAAAAAGAAATAGTTTATGAACCAGAATGTCATTCCATGCTATATATATATATATATATCCTCATGTATTTGAGGTTAAAAAAAAAAAAAACAGTAATGCACACAAACACACATACTACCAAAGCATTGCACACTTTTAGTACCAATTTGTAAATTTCCAATTCTGCTTACTGTAGAATTATTCCTTAAGGTTTTGATTAATGATAGGTGGAAGAGGAAGAAGCAGTTAATCCAAGTCTTATAAAAATAATTAGAAACAAGTTTTTCAAGGTAGTTATTTCATTGTTTTTAGAAAAAAAATGAGCTTTAGTCTTTTGAAAAATAACTATCATCAGTTGATATGTTATCATGGTACATTATTAAATAAAGTAGCAATGGCCTTTCATTTTCTTAGGGCCAACTTACAGACTCAGAAGCTTCCAGAAATTAGAATAAATGATCATTTTGAGGGGAGAAATTTTCCTCTTCCAAAGATGTATTCAAAGCTTTCTTAGAGATATTGCTCGCTTTGAAAATGAAGTGTCTGAAGAGTCTTGTCTATAATTAGGAAACATTAGATAAACTCTTTCCATTGTAAAAACAGATTGAAACAACTATTTCACAGTAAATCAGAATTTCACTATCAAGTTATGTGATAAGCTCTTCTGTATTACTTAGTAAATCATAACGTGTGACAATAGGGATACTCAATAAGCTCCAAAGAACTGCATAATAAATCATGAAATTTCACAAGTTGTACAATAAGCTCCACTGTATTAGCCTCTAAATCATGGGATTTCATAGTAAAGTTATGCAGTTATACTAAGAATTTATTTATTCTTTGCCATATCTACTGTTATCATAGGGCATCTCTCAGTCAAGGATGAAATTACATTTAACTGAAGTCCTCTTTCACATTAGCTACAGCCATATGTTATTGAGAAGAGTATGTGTTATTTGTGTGAGAGGAAAAGGAAAACTATCTAGTTTCATTAAAATATACATAAATAATAAAATTAATTTTAGCAACAACTTCGGTTTACATATATGTGAGAGAGAACTCATTAGAGTAGGTATTGTAAAAATGTGTTTAATGTAGGTTAAAGCTTAAGTACTTAGAACAAATAGTAAATATGAATACATTAAATATAAGTAATGACAGGGAGAGATTAGATTAAGTTTAAGTAGACAGTCACAATTACAGAAAATGTGTGTGGTGTGTGTGTGTGGGGGTGTGTGTGTATGTGGAGAGAAACAGAGAGACATGTCTATATGCAATTTTTTAAAAGGTGTGTTTATTCTCTAGTTTTGAAAGTTGTGAAATATATTTAAACTTTTCTATGATTTGTATATTTATTTGATAGATATAATATGACATGTAAAATAGATGTTTAAAGACCACTAGATTTGAATTCTAGTTCTGTTGCTTAAATAATATGTAAATGAATATTATTTATATTACATTTATTAATTTTTAAGATAAAATTTTAAGAGAATAGCAAAAGTGAGCAGGCTTAACATGTATATGGGACATTCACTAAATATTGCTTAATGATTATTTCATCTTTGAAAAGATAAAAATTCAAAATTCAAGATACATATTTTTAAATTTTAATTTTAGATGCAGGTATTTTAAGAAAATAAATGACATTTGTATAGGACAATACTTGTCCATGAGAAAAATTTGATACTTAGCATTAGAAAAATTTATTACCCCAAATAAGTTAAGGCAGATATGTGAATAAAAATAAAAACCATGACTTTATATGTAAGATAGGAGGGCAGGAAAAGCCTTACTGATGTAACCACCACTAGGTCAAGAGTTCTGTGAAATTTAGGCCTTGCTTTCAGAGTGAAAAATTGTGAAGTATTGTTGACCGATTAGAATATTTTTGGACTACCAAAACATACAAAAACTCACATGTACACACATACACACACACATAGTTGAATAATCTTCCAATACTCTACACAATTTTAAAAATGTGATTAAACCACTGAAAACAGGGGACCCTGCTGAATATCCAACATGATTCAAGAAAAGGCACCACTATTAACATCTATTGCTAGCTACATTCTTTGACAGGAATAACAGCCAGATCTTGAAAACATTCTACCTTGGGTCCAATTATGAACCAATATAGAAACTATTTCCTTCTTTGTTCTCTACACTCAGTAATTAGGGTTTCTCCTCTCTTTATGATTTCCTTCTTTTGTTTTCCTCATGTGACACTAGGTTTGAGAAGTTTTTAAAGCATAAGCAGATTAATGTCTTATGTGCATTTGGCTTATTACATCTAAAAAAGGCCATCTGTGAGACCCAAACTCAACATCTTTTTGTTGTTTGTTTTTCTTTAAAAAATAATCTAATTTCTATGTAAAGATATATAAACATACAGTTATGTGTATGGATCACACCTTGTTTTCAATTATAATAGTTGGATAAGTTTTCAGAATGTAGAAATACTAGGAATCCCCTGGTTAGAAGTAATGTAACATACTTCTAAATTGCAGATATATAAATTGGTTGAATTACCATGTAAAAATGTTTGTAAATTGAAATGAAATTGGTTTGTCTTTAAAATTATATTTTATAAAATTTTAAGTAACATTATAAAAATTAATATAAGCACCAGAAAAACTCATTAATCATTTTTATGATTGATTGAAAAACTTTGAAACATTTAAATAAATCCCACTACCTTTTCATTGTGATATTAATGTATCCACATCATAAAATATCAAAACTTTTAAGACAACACAAAAAATTTAAAGTAAATGTCTCATCAGTTCATGTAGATGATATTAAATTCCAGAAAAGTAATCATAGAACACAGCAGGAGTTGATCTCAAGCATGTTAATGAAGAAAATGGCATAATTAATATTCTCAAAGTTCCACATGTAATATTTCTATTTGGAAAAGGCTAGAAAAGATGTCAAAACTGTATGCTTTGAATTTTGAGAGATTTTATTAGTTTTGCAAAATATGTGGAACATTACAATATTTAAAAAAAGCAAAACAAAACCCCTCATAAATATTTTGTCATTTGCGTTCAGTTAGAAAATTTAATTCAAAATAATGAATCATTAAAGTTCAATTCATGCACACTGGATTCCAGACAAAACAGATAAACCCCATTCTTCCTAGGTTCTCCCTTTTACAACTAAAATGTCCTGGATATAACATAATAAATAAGCATAGGAACACTCAGAAAATTAGAAAGAAGGTAGAGTTCCTAGGTACCTAGGGACTTGAGGAATGACATGGGTTATATTTTTTCTTTCCACATATCATAGTGAGAGGTTCATGGCTTTATTTTTTCTTTCCACATATCTTAGACAAGGCAGCCTGGAACCAGTACACACAGACACACAGACACACACACACACACACACTCCAAAAAAAAGCCTTTTCTTTTGAGCTGAAGTACATGAAACTGGTGGCCTAACAAGAGAAAACCTTTTGGCAATACTAACTTTACTTTACCCAAGCACCAACATAATAATTACAGCCTATTTATGGTTTTGTTGGGGCCAAGTGTGAATCTTCAGACTAACCCGCTTTCTTGGCAGAAGCAGGCAGTAGTCAGCTTCACCCATTGAGTGGTGCTGACTGACTGAATGAGCGATCTTCCTATGGACTAAATGGTACTCCAATCCCATGCCAGGGTAGTGACAGAATACTGTGATGACTTGAGTGTCCACTGCCACTTTACAGCAGTGAGACTTCATGAAGCATCGCAGGGGGCTAGTTACTAATTCACTTTCTGCTCCCCTGCATATTGTTAGCAGGCTCCAACATTAAGCTTAACCTTATCATCCACTTGACACCAACAAGGTTGAATTCAGAGTTCTATATTTCAGGGCTAGTCAGACCATCACTTATCTTTACCCCTATTTTCAGCTGATTGCAGTGGCAAACTGAGCCTTCTACCCCTATCCAGCATTAAAAAAGGAAAGAAGAAAGAAAGAAAGAAAGAAAGAAAGA